>CAUVYM010000837.1:0-63123 GCA_963556165.1 Tipula helvola | reverse complement strand
GATTTTCGATTTTTAAAGCTCTAAATTTGTGGCTATAGTTCAGTTGATTTTCAATAAAATTAAATTTTCCACAAAATGTATAGAAATATTCTACCGATCTAAATACCCGTTCGCATCACAATTACAGGGCCAACACCTATTGATAGAGGTATCAATCATCGAAATCGGAGCACAATTGCAGATTTTCGATTTTTAAAGCTCTAAATTTGTGGGCTATAGTTCAGTTGATTTTCAATAAAATTAAATTTTCCACAAAATGTATAGAAATATTCTAGCGATCTAAATACCCGTTCGCATCACAATTACAGGGCCCAACACCTATTGATAGAGGTATCAATCATCGAAATCGGAGCACAATTGCAGATTTTCGATTTTTAAAGCTCTAAATTTGTGGGCTATAGTTCAGTTGATTTTCAATAAAATTAAATTTTCCACAAAATGTATAGAAATATTCTACCGATCTAAATACCCGTTCGCATCACAATTACAGGGCCCAACACCTATTGATAGAGGTATCAATCATCGAAATCGGAGCACAATTGCAGATTTTCGATTTTTAAAGCTCTAAATTTGTGGGCTATAGTTCAGTTGATTTTCAATAAAATTAAATTTTCCACAAAATGTATAGAAATATTCTACCGATCTAAATACCCGTTCGCATCACAATTACAGGGCCCAACACCTATTGATAGAGGTATCAATCATCGAAATCGGAGCACAATTGCAGATTTTCGATTTTTAAAGCTCTAAATTTGTGGGCTAAGCTTCAATAAAATTAAATTTTCCACAAAATGTATAGAAATATTCTACCGATCTAAATACCCGTTCGCATCACAATTACAGGGCCCAACACCTATTGATAGAGGTATCAATCATCGAAATCGGAGCACAATTGCAGATTTTCGATTTTTAAAGCTCTAAATTTGTGGGCTATAGTTCAGTTGATTTTCAATAAAATTAAATTTTCCACAAAATGTATAGAAATATTCTAGCGATCTAAATACCCGTTCGCATCACAATTACAGGGCCCAACACCTATTGATAGAGGTATCAATCATCGAAATCGGAGCACAATTGCAGATTTTCGATTTTTAAAGCTCTAAATTTGTGGGCTATAGTTCAGTTGATTTTCAATAAAATTAAATTTTCCACAAAATGTATAGAAATATTCTACCGATCTAAATACCCATTCGCATCACAATTACAGGGCCCAACACCTATTGATAGAGGTATCAATCATCGAAATCGGAGCACAATTGCAGATTTTCGATTTTTAAAGCTCTAAATTTGTGGGCTATAGTTCAGTTGATTTTCAATAAAATTAAATTTTCCACAAAATGTATAGAAATATTCTACCGATCTAAATACCCGTTCGCATCACAATTACAGGGCCCAACACCTATTGATAGAGGTATCAATCATCGAAATCGGAGCACAATTGCAGATTTTCGATTTTTAAAGCTCTAAATTTGTGGGCTATAGTTCAGTTGATTTTCAATAAAATTAAATTTTCCACAAAATGTATAGAAATATTCTAGCGATCTAAATACCCGTTCGCATCACAATTACAGGGCCCAACACCTATTGATAGAGGTATCAATCATCGAAATCGGAGCACAATTGCAGATTTTCGATTTTTAAAGCTCTAAATTTGTGGGCTATAGTTCAGTTGATTTTCAATAAAATTAAATTTTCCACAAAATGTATAGAAATATTCTACCGATCTAAATACCCGTTCGCATCACAATTACAGGGCCCAACACCTATTGATAGAGGTATCAATCATCGAAATCGGAGCACAATTGCAGATTTTCGATTTTTAAAGCTCTAAATTTGTGGGCTATAGTTCAGTTGATTTTCAATAAAATTAAATTTTCCACAAAATGTATAGAAATATTCTACCGATCTAAATACCCGTTCGCATCACAATTACAGGGCCCAACACCTATTGATAGAGGTATCAATCATCGAAATCGGAGCACAATTGCAGATTTTCGATTTTTAAAGCTCTAAATTTGTGGGCTATAGTTCAGTTGATTTTCAATAAAATTAAATTTTCCACAAAATGTATAGAAATATTCTACCGATCTAAATACCCGTTCGCATCACAATTACAGGGCCCAACACCTATTGATAGAGGTATCAATCATCGAAATCGCAGCACAATTGCAGATTTTCGATTTTTAAAGCTCTAAATTTGTGGGCTATAGTTCAGTTGATTTTCAATAAAATTAAATTTTCCACAAAATGTATAGAAATATTCTACCGATCTAAATACCCGTTCGCATCACAATTACAGGGCCCAACACCTATTGATAGAGGTATCAATCATCGAAATCGGAGCACAATTGCAGATTTTCGATTTTTAAAGCTCTAAATTTGTGGGCTATAGTTCAGTTGATTTTCAATAAAATTAAATTTTCCACAAAATGTATAGAAATATTCTACCGATCTAAATACTCGTTCGCATCACAATTACAGGGCCCAACACCTATTGATAGAGGTATCAATCATCGAAATCGGAGCACAATTGCAGATTTTCGATTTTTAAAGCTCTAAATTTGTGGGCTATAGTTCAGTTGATTTTCAATAAAATTAAATTTTCCACAAAATGTATAGAAATATTCTAGCGATCTAAATACCCGTTCGCATCACAATTACAGGGCCCAACACCTATTGATAGAGGTATCAATCATCGAAATCGGAGCACAATTGCAGATTTTCGATTTTTAAAGCTCTAAATTTGTGGGCTATAGTTCAGTTGATTTTCAATAAAATTAAATTTTCCACAAAATGTATAGAAATATTCTACCGATCTAAATACCCGTTCGCATCACAATTACAGGGCCCAACACCTATTGATAGAGGTATCAATCATCGAAATCGGAGCACAATTGCAGATTTTCGATTTTTAAAGCTCTAAATTTGTGGGCTATAGTTCAGTTGATTTTCAATAAAATTAAATTTTCCACAAAATGTATAGAAATATTCTACCGATCTAAATACCCGTTCGCATCACAATTACAGGGCCCAACACCTATTGATAGAGGTATCAATCATCGAAATCGGAGCACAATTGCAGATTTTCGATTTTAAAGCTCTAAATTTGTGGGCTATAGTCCAGTTGATTTTCAATAAAATTAAATTTTCCACAAAATGTATAGAAATATTCTACCGATCTAAATACCCGTTCGCATCACAATTACAGGGCCCAACACCTATTGATAGAGGTATCAATCATCGAAATCGGAGCACAATTGCAGATTTTCGATTTTTAAAGCTCTAAATTTGTGGGCTATAGTTCAGTTGATTTTCAATAAAATTAAATTTTCCACAAAATGTATAGAAATATTCTACCGATCTAAATACTCGTTCGCATCACAATTACAGGGCCCAACACCTATTGATAGAGGTATCAATCATCGAAATCGGAGCACAATTGCAGATTTTCGATTTTTAAAGCTCTAAATTTGTGGGCTATAGTTCAGTTGATTTTCAATAAAATTAAATTTTCCACAAAATGTATAGAAATATTCTACCGATCTAAATACCCGTTCGCATCACAATTACAGGGCCCAACACCTATTGATAGAGGTATCAATCATCGAAATCGGAGCACAATTGCAGATTTTCGATTTTTAAAGCTCTAAATTTGTGGGCTATAGTTCAGTTGATTTTCAATAAAATTAAATTTTCCACAAAATGTATAGAAATATTCTACCGATCTAAATACCCGTTCGCATCACAATTACAGGGCCCAACACCTATTGATAGAGGTATCAATCATCGAAATCGGAGCACAATTGCAGATTTTCGATTTTTAAAGCTCTAAATTTGTGGGCTATAGTTCAGTTGATTTTCAATAAAATTAAATTTTCCACAAAATGTATAGAAATATTCTACCGATCTAAATACCCGTTCGCATCACAATTACAGGGCCCAACACCTATTGATAGAGGTATCAATCATCGAAATCGGAGCACAATTGCAGATTTTCGATTTTTAAAGCTCTAAATTTGTGGGCTATAGTTCAGTTGATTTTCAATAAAATTAAATTTTCCACAAAATGTATAGAAATATTCTACCGATCTAAATACCCGTTCGCATCACAATTACAGGGCCCAACACCTATTGATAGAGGTATCAATCATCGAAATCGGAGCACAACTGCAGATTTTCGATTTTTAAAGCTCTAAATTTGTGGGCTATAGTTCAGTTGATTTTCAATAAAATTAAATTTTCCACAAAATGTATAGAAATATTCTACCGATCTAAATACCCGTTCGCATCACAATTACAGGGCCCAACACCTATTGATAGAGGTATCAATCATCGAAATCGGAGCACAACTGCAGATTTTCGATTTTTAAAGCTCTAAATTTGTGGGCTATAGTTCAGTTGATTTTCAATAAAATTAAATTTTCCACAAAATGTATAGAAATATTCTACCGATCTAAATACCCGTTCGCATCACAATTACAGGGCCCAACACCTATTGATAGAAGTATCAATCATCGAAATCGGAGCACAATTGCAGATTTTCGATTTTTAAAGCTCTAAATTTGTGGGCTATAGTTCAGTTGATTTTCAATAAAATTAAATTTTCCACAAAATGTATAGAAATATTCTAGCGATCTAAATACCCGTTCGCATCACAATTACAGGGCCCAACACCTATTGATAGAGGTATCAATCATCGAAATCGGAGCACAATTGCAGATTTTCGATTTTTAAAGCTCTAAATTTGTGGGCTATAGTTCAGTTGATTTTCAATAAAATTAAATTTTCCACAAAATGTATAGAAATATTCTACCGATCTAAATACCCATTCGCATCACAATTACAGGGCCCAACACCTATTGATAGAGGTATCAATCATCGAAATCGGAGCACAATTGCAGATTTTCGATTTTTAAAGCTCTAAATTTGTGGGCTATAGTTCAGTTGATTTTCAATAAAATTAAATTTTCCACAAAATGTATAGAAATATTCTACCGATCTAAATACCCGTTCGCATCACAATTACAGGGCCCAACACCTATTGATAGAGGTATCAATCATCGAAATCGGAGCACAATTGCAGATTTTCGATTTTTAAAGCTCTAAATTTGTGGGCTATAGTTCAGTTGATTTTCAATAAAATTAAATTTTCCACAAAATGTATAGAAATATTCTACCGATCTAAATACCCGTTCGCATCACAATTACAGGGCCCAACACCTATTGATAGAGGTATCAATCATCGAAATCGGAGCACAATTGCAGATTTTCGATTTTTAAAGCTCTAAATTTGTGGGCTATAGTTCAGTTGATTTTCAATAAAATTAAATTTTCCACAAAATGTATAGAAATATTCTACCGATCTAAATACCCGTTCGCATCACAATTACAGGGCCCAACACCTATTGATAGAGGTATCAATTATCGAAATCGGAGCACAATTGCAGATTTTCGATTTTTAAAGCTCTAAATTTATGGGCTATAGTTCAGTTGATTTTCAATAAAATTAAATTTTCCACAAAATGTATAGAAATATTCTACCGATCTAAATACCCGTTCGCATCACAATTACAGGGCCCAACACCTATTGATAGAGGTATCAATTATCGAAATCGGAGCACAATTGCAGATTTTCGATTTTTAAAGCTCTAAATTTGTGGGCTATAGTTCAGTTGATTTTCAATAAAATTAAATTTTCCACAAAATGTATAGAAATATTCTACCGATCTAAATACCCGTTCGCATCACAATTACAGGGCCCAACACCTATTGATAGAGGTATCAATCATCGAAATCGGAGCACAATTGCAGATTTTCGATTTTTAAAGCTCTAAATTTGTGGGCTATAGTTCAGTTGATTTTCAATAAAATTAAATTTTCCACAAAATGTATAGAAATATTCTACCGATCTAAATACCCGTTCGCATCACAATTACAGGGCCCAACACCTATTGATAGAGGTATCAATCATCGAAATCGGAGCACAATTGCAGATTTTCGATTTTTAAAGCTCTAAATTTGTGGGCTATAGTTCAGTTGATTTTCAATAAAATTAAATTTTCCACAAAATGTATAGAAATATTCTAGCGATCTAAATACCCGTTCGCATCACAATTACAGGGCCCAACACCTATTGATAGAGGTATCAATCATCGAAATCGGAGCACAATTGCAGATTTTCGATTTTTAAAGCTCTAAATTTGTGGGCTATAGTTCAGTTGATTTTCAATAAAATTAAATTTTCCACAAAATGTATAGAAATATTCTACCGATCTAAATACCCGTTCGCATCACAATTACAGGGCCCAACACCTGTTGATAGAGGTATCAATCATCGAAATCGGAGCACAATTGCAGATTTTCGAATTTTAAAGCTCTAAATTTGTGGGCTATAGTTCAGTTGATTTTCAATAAAATTAAATTTTCCACAAAATGTATAGAAATATTCTACCGATCTAAATACCCGTTCGCATCACAATTACAGGGCCCAACACCTATTGATAGAGGTATCAATCATCGAAATCGGAGCACAATTGCAGATTTTCGATTTTTAAAGCTCTAAATTTGTGGGCTATAGTTCAGTTGATTTTCAATAAAATTAAATTTTCCACAAAATGTATAGAAATATTCTACCGATCTAAATACCCGTTCGCATCACAATTACAGGGCCCAACACCTATTGATAGAGGTATCAATCATCGAAATCGGAGCACAATTGCAGATTTTCGATTTTTAAAGCTCTAAATTTGTGGGCTATAGTTCAGTTGATTTTCAATAAAATTAAATTTTCCACAAAATGTATAGAAATATTCTAGCGATCTAAATACCCGTTCGCATCACAATTACAGGGCCCAACACCTATTGATAGAGGTATCAATCATCGAAATCGGAGCACAATTGCAGATTTTCGATTTTTAAAGCTCTAAATTTGTGGGCTATAGTTCAGTTGATTTTCAATAAAATTAAATTTTCCACAAAATGTATAGAAATATTCTACCGATCTAAATACCCGTTCGCATCACAATTACAGGGCCCAACACCTATTGATAGAGGTATCAATCATCGAAATCGGAGCACAATTGCAGATTTTCGATTTTTAAAGCTCTAAATTTGTGGGCTATAGTTCAGTTGATTTTCAATAAAATTAGATTTTCCACAAAATGTGTAGAAATATTCTAGCGATCTAAATACCCGTTCGCATCATAATTACAGGGCCCAACACCTATTGATAGAGGTATCAATCATCGAAATCGGAGCACAATTGCAGATTTTCGATTTTTAAAGCTCTAAATTTGTGGGCTATAGTTCAGTTGATTTTCAATAAAATTAAATTTTCCACAAAATGTGTAGAAATATTCTAGCGATCTAAATACCCGTTCGCATCACAATTACAGGGCCCAACACCTATTGATAGAGGTATCAATCATCGAAATCGGAGCACAATTGCAGATTTTCGATTTTTAAAGCTCTAAATTTGTGGGCTATAGTTCAGTTGATTTTCAATAAAATTAAATTTTCCACAAAATGTATAGAAATATTCTACCGATCTAAATACCCGTTCGCATCACAATTACAGGGCCCAACACCTATTGATAGAGGTATCAATCATCGAAATCGGAGCACAATTGCAGATTTTCGATTTTTAAAGCTCTAAATTTGTGGGCTATAGTTCAGTTGATTTACAATAAAACTAAATTTTCCACAAAATATATAGAAATATTCTAGCGATCTAAATACCCGTTCGCATCACAATTACAGGGCCCAACACCTATTGATAGAGGTATCAATCATCGAAATCGGAGCACAATTGCAGATTTTCGATTTTTAAAGCTCTAAATTTGTGGGCTATAGTTCAGTTGATTTTCAATAAAATTAAATTTTCCACAAAATGTATAGAAATATTCTACCGATCTAAATACCCGTTCGCATCATAATTACAGGGCCCAACACCTATTGATAGAGGTATCAATCATCGAAATCGGAGCACAATTGCAGATTTTCGATTTTTAAAGCTCTAAATTTGTGGGCTATAGTTCAGTTGATTTTCAATAAAATTAAATTTTCCACAAAATGTATAGAAATATTCTAGCGATCTAAATACCCGTTCGCATCACAATTACAGGGCCCAACACCTATTGATAGAGGTATCAATCATCGAAATCGGAGCACAATTGCAGATTTTCGATTTTTAAAGCTCTAAATTTGTGGGCTATAGTTCAGTTGATTTTCAATAAAATTAAATTTTCCACAAAATGTATAGAAATATTCTACCGATCTAAATACCCGTTCGCATCACAATTACAGGGCCCAACACCTGTTGATAGAGGTATCAATCATCGAAATCGGAGCACAATTGCAGATTTTCGAATTTTAAAGCTCTAAATTTGTGGGCTATAGTTCAGTTGATTTTCAATAAAATTAAATTTTCCACAAAATGTATAGAAATATTCTACCGATCTAAATACCCGTTCGCATCACAATTACAGGGCCCAACACCTATTGATAGAGGTATCAATCATCGAAATCGGAGCACAATTGCAGATTTTCGATTTTTAAAGCTCTAAATTTGTGGGCTATAGTTCAGTTGATTTTCAATAAAATTCAATTTTCCACAAAATGTATAGAAATATTCTACCGATCTAAATACCCGTTCGCATCACAATTACAGGGCCCAACACCTATTGATAGAGGTATCAATCATCGAAATCGGAGCACAATTGCAGATTTTCGATTTTTAAAGCTCTAAATTTGTGGGCTATAGTTCAGTTGATTTTCAATAAAATTAAATTTTCCACAAAATGTATAGAAATATTCTACCGATCTAAATACCCGTTCGCATCACAATTACAGGGCCCAACACCTATTGATAGAGGTATCAATCATCGAAATCGGAGCACAATTGCAGATTTTCGATTTTTAAAGCTCTAAATTTGTGGGCTATAGTTCAGTTGATTTTCAATAAAATTAAATTTTCCACAAAATGTATAGAAATATTCTACTGATCTAAATACCCGTTCGCATCACAATTACAGGGCCCAACACCTATTGATAGAGGTATCAATCATCGAAATCGGAGCACAATTGCAGATTTTCGATTTTTAAAGCTCTAAATTTGTGGGCTATAGTTCAGTTGATTTTCAATAAAATTAAATTTTCCACAAAATGTATAGAAATATTCTACCGATCTAAATACCCGTTCGATCACAATTACAGGGCCCAACACCTATTGATAGAGGTATCAATCATCGAAATCGGAGCACAATTGCAGATTTTCGATTTTTAAAGCTCTAAATTTGTGGGCTATAGTTCAGTTGATTTTCAATAAAATTAAATTTTCCACAAAATGTATAGAAATATTCTACCGATCTAAATACCCGTTCGCATCACAATTACAGGGCCCAACACCTATTGATAGAGGTATCAATCATCGAAATCGGAGCACAATTGCAGATTTTCGATTTTTAAAGCTCTAAATTTGTGGGCTATAGTTCAGTTGATTTTCAATAAAATTAAATTTTCCACAAAATGTATAGAAATATTCTACCGATCTAAATACCCGTTCGCATCATAATTACAGGGCCCAACACCTATTGATAGAGGTATCAATCATCGAAATCGGAGCACAATTGCAGATTTTCGATTTTTAAAGCTCTAAATTTGTGGGCTATAGTTCAGTTGATTTTCAATAAAATTAAATTTTCCACAAAATGTATAGAAATATTCTACCGATCTAAATACCCGTTCGCATCACAATTACAGGGCCCAACACCTATTGATAGAGGTATCAATCATCGAAATCGGAGCACAATTGCAGATTTTCGATTTTTAAAGCTCTAAATTTGTGGGCTATAGTTCAGTTGATTTTCAATAAAATTAAATTTTCCACAAAATGTATAGAAATATTCTACCGATCTAAATACCCGTTCGCATCACAATTACAGGGCCCAACACCTATTGATAGAGGTATCAATCATCGAAATCGGAGCACAATTGCAGATTTTCGATTTTTAAAGCTCTAAATTTGTGGGCTATAGTTCAGTTGATTTTCAATAAAATTAAATTTTCCACAAAATGTATAGAAATATTCTACCGATCTAAATACCCGTTCGCATCACAATTACAGGGCCCAACACCTATTGATAGAGGTATCAATCATCGAAATCGGAGCACAATTGCAGATTTTCGATTTTTAAAGCTCTAAATTTGTGGGCTATAGTTCAGTTGATTTTCAATAAAATTAAATTTTCCACAAAATGTATAGAAATATTCTACCGATCTAAATACCCGTTCGCATCACAATTACAGGGCCCAACACCTATTGATAGAGGTATCAATCATCGAAATCGGAGCACAATTGCAGATTTTCGATTTTTAAAGCTCTAAATTTGTGGGCTATAGTTCAGTTGATTTTCAATAAAATTAAATTTTCCACAAAATGTATAGAAATATTCTACCGATCTAAATACCCGTTCGCATCACAATTACAGGGCCCAACACCTATTGATAGAGGTATCAATCATCGAAATCGGAGCACAATTGCAGATTTTCGATTTTTAAAGCTCTAAATTTGTGGGCTATAGTTCAGTTGATTTTCAATAAAATTAAATTTTCCACAAAATGTATAGAAATATTCTACCGATCTAAATACCCGTTCGCATCACAATCACAAGGCCCAACACCTATTGATAGAGGTATCAATCATCGAAATCGGAGCACAATTGCAGATTTTCGATTTTTAAAGCTCTAAATTTGTGGGCTATAGTTCAGTTGATTTTCAATAAAATTAAATTTTCCACAAAATGTATAGAAATATTCTACCGATCTAAATACCCGTTCGCATCACAATTACAGGGCCCAACACCTATTGATAGAGGTATCAATCATCGAAATCGGAGCACAATTGCAGATTTTCGATTTTTAAAGCTCTAAATTTGTGGGCTATAGTTCAGTTGATTTTCAATAAAATTAAATTTTCCACAAAATGTATAGAAATATTCTACCGATCTAAATACCCGTTCGCATCACAATTACAGGGCCCAACACCTATTGATAGAGGTATCAATCATCGAAATCGGAGCACAATTGCAGATTTTCGAATTTTAAAGCTCTAAATTTGTGGGCTATAGTTCAGTTGATTTTCAATAAAATTAAATTTTCCACAAAATGTATAGAAATATTCTACCGATCTAAATACCCGTTCGCATCACAATTACAGGGCCCAACACCTATTGATAGAGGTATCAATCATCGAAATCGGAGCACAATTGCAGATTTTCGATTTTTAAAGCTCTAAATTTGTGGGCTATAGTTCAGTTGATTTTCAATAAAATTAAATTTTCCACAAAATGTATAGAAATATTCTACCGATCTAAATACCCGTTCGCATCACAATTACAGGGCCCAACACCTATTGATAGAGGTATCAATCATCGAAATCGGAGCACAATTGCAGATTTTCGATTTTTAAAGCTCTAAATTTGTGGGCTATAGTTCAGTTGATTTTCAATAAAATTAAATTTTCCACAAAATGTATAGAAATATTCTACCGATCTAAATACCCGTTCGCATCACAATTACAGGGCCCAACACCTATTGATAGAGGTATCAATCATCGAAATCGGAGCACAATTGCAGATTTTCGATTTTTAAAGCTCTAAATTTGTGGGCTATAGTTCAGTTGATTTTCAATAAAATTAAATTTTCCACAAAATGTATAGAAATATTCTACCGATCTAAATACCCGTTCGCATCACAATTACAGGGCCCAACACCTATTGATAGAGGTATCAATCATCGAAATCGGAGCACAATTGCAGATTTTCGATTTTTAAAGCTCTAAATTTGTGGGCTATAGTTCAGTTGATTTTCAATAAAATTATCATAAATTTTCCACAAAATGTATAGAAATATTCTACCGATCTAAATACCCGTTCGCATCACAATTACAGGCCCAACACCTATTGATAGAGGTATCAATCATAGAAATCGGAGCACAATTGCAGATTTTCGATTTTTAAAGCTCTAAATTTGTGGGCTATAGTTCAGTTGATTTTCAATAAAATTAAATTTTCCACAAAATGGATAGAAATATTCTACCGATCTAAATACCCGTTCGCATCACAATTACAGGGCCCAACACCTATTGATAGAGGTATCAATCATCGAAATCGGAGCACAATTGCAGATTTTCGATTTTTAAAGCTCTAAATTTGTGGGCTATAGTTCAGTTGATTTTCAATAAAATTAAATTTTCCACAAAATATATAGAAATATTCTACCGATCTAAATACCCGTTCGCATCACAATTACAGGGCCCAACACCTATTGATAGAGGTATCAATCATCGAAATCGGAGCACAATTGCAGATTTTCGATTTTTAAAGCTCTAAATTTGTGGGCTATAGTTCAGTTTGTTACGGTTACCTGATTAGTTTGAAATTTTTATTTGTTTTTCCTTGGGATGGATATTCATCTTCAGTGGCTAAAGCGAGGCGTTACTGTATAATAGCTAAAATTTGTTGCATATGTATTTTCATATTTGTAGGGGCAATTGATCTTTGAGATCAATAAACTTTTATTTATTTTCATTATCATACTTGGGTAATCATCAATGCACATAAATAAAAGACTGGGTATAGTAATCCAATTAGTATATAGGCACCGCTTAGGTGTAGGTATGGGCTATTCTATATTTTGGTTTGTTGGTTGTTGTTTGTTCATTTTTTTACTTGGTGTATATTTTGGGTAATCTTCTTGTGATGGTGATCCTAACCTACCATAATATATTTTACTTCTCACAATGAAGAGATTTATCGATTAGTGTATGTTATCGCATGGTTGTTAGTATTTAAATTGTTGTTACCACGACTTTAAGCGAAATACTTACTTATAGATAGGGGTATAGCTAATCCATTTTTTTTTTTATCTGCATACCATCCTACGTAATATATTAATACATAACTAGTACATCCATATTACCTCTGTGGTTATTTTTGCTAGCCAACGGAATATTTAATGATAATAGATTATATCAAGTGAGGCCACCGCGAGTGATGTTCAGTGAACATAAAATAAATTAATAATTTTAAAAAGAAATTAATTCATTTTTTTTTCTTTTTTTTTTGCAATCTGCAAAATCTCTAATATTTTCTGGAATTCGCGAAAAGTCTAATAGTGATCCGAAAAGCAGAAGCTTATTTCATATGATTAATTTTCATATTTTGGGTAAGCTTGCTATTAATGCTCATTAAGGTGAAACTAAAAGAACTGTTTTCTTTAGAATTTACTAAAGTTGGTAAACGGGCACCTCATTATCCCAGTTTTTTTTTGGATTTTTTTTGAGCGATAAAATCTGTGCTAAAGTTGCCTGAGGGCTTACGAAGCGGGTAAGTTTTCTTCTTAAAACAGGTTGAAAATCCAATTAATATTGAATTTTTTGTATTGTGCATATAGGGCCTCAATAAAAAAAAATCCCTAAGACAAATTATTAAAGTCAAAGAGGACGATCAAAGGGGGTATCCTTAAGAGAAATCTACATTTGTTTCGGGTGTACCCTTAGGAAATACTCCATACTAAAAAAAAAACGCGAGCAGGCAGTTATGCGCACGGATTAGCGTCCATACATTAGAACACATATATACAGTGTTTAGCAACGGAATTTAGTGACCTTGAGTACATTCCGTTTTATTGTGATTGTTTTTATGTTCTTCGCTTACTCATCTTAGAATCAGTTATTTTATATAATTCTCAATTACTTAAATAGTTTTTTTATTAGTAAGTTAAAAGTAAAGTAGAGTCAGTTATTTTTCAATTTTAGTGTAAAAACAAAAAGAAATTATAAACATACGGGTTGGAAACCAATTTAAGTTACAGGTCATCTTATACACCATCTTGTAACACCAATGAGTACTCTTTGGCAGCAATATGGGTGAGTTTTTTTTTATATATAATATTTGTTTTTGATAATATTTACGAAAATTAGTTTCCAACAAAAGTTTTAGTAAATTACAAATAATTTACTTTTGTTTCTGGTAAATTTGATTTTTTTTAGCTTATTTAAGCAATTTTTTTTTTTTGGTGGATTAAAGCGAAGTCGTTGTTTTTTTTTATTTTATCAAAGCTAATTATGTTTATTCAATAAAAAGTGTTAATTACTAAATTATGGAATAATTCATCTTTTTATTTCTGGTGATGTGTTGTTTGAACCATTTGTGACGCAGTGATCATTCTTTTATTTTATATATAAAGTTCAACACGAAGTTTTTGTGGCATCATGATTTATATTAACGGCGAAGAACCTGGCATAGCCCACTGAGATCTATCCAAAGTAATCGTGTTGGCCGTTAATAGTGATGCGTAACAAGTTGATTTTCAATAAAATTAAATTTTCCACAAAATGTATAGAAATATTCTACCGATCTAAATACCCGTTCGCATCACAATTACAGGGCCCAACACCTATTGATATAGGTATCAATCATCGAAATCGGAGCACAATTGCAGATTTTCGATTTTTAAAGCTCTAAATTTGTGGGCTATAGTTCAGTTGATTTTCAATAAAATTAAATTTTCCACAAAATGTATAGAAATATTCTACCGATCTAAATACCCGTTCGCATCACAATTACAGGGCCCAACACCTATTGATAGAGGTATCAATCATCGAAATCGGAGCACAATTGCAGATTTTCGATTTTTAAAGCTCTAAATTTGTGGGCTATAGTTCAGTTGATTTTCAATAAAATTAAATTTTCCACAAAATGTATAGAAATATTCTACCGATCTAAATACCCGTTCGCATCACAATTACAGGGCCCAACACCTATTGATAGAGGTATCAATCATCGAAATCGGAGCACAATTGCAGATTTTCGATTTTTAAAGCTCTAAATTTGTGGGCTATAGTTCAGTTGATTTTCAATAAAATTAAATTTTCCACAAAATGTATAGAAATATTCTACCGATCTAAATACCCGTTCGCATCACAATTACAGGGCCCAACACCTATTGATAGAGGTATCAATCATCGAAATCGGAGTACAATTGCAGATTTTCGATTTTTAAAGCTCTAAATTTGTGGGCTATAGTTCAGTTGATTTTCAATAAAATTAAATTTTCCACAAAATGTATAGAAATATTCTACCGATCTAAATACCCGTTCGCATCACAATTACAGGGCCCAACACCTATTGATAGAGGTATCAATCATCGAAATCGGAGCACAATTGCAGATTTTCGATTTTTAAAGCTCTAAATTTGTGGGCTATAGTTCAGTTGATTTTCAATAAAATTAAATTTTCCACAAAATGTATAGAAATATTCTACCGATCTAAATACCCGTTCGCATCACAATTACAGGGCCCAACACCTATTGATAGAGGTATCAATCATCGAAATCGGAGCACAATTGCAGATTTTCGATTTTTAAAGCTCTAAATTTGTGGGCTATAGTTTAGTTGATTTTCAATAAAATTAAATTTTCCACAAAATGTATAGAAATATTCTACCGATCTAAATACCCGTTCGCATCACAATTACAGGGCCCAACACCTATTGATAGAGGTATCAATCATCGAAATCGGAGCACAATTGCAGATTTTCGATTTTTAAAGCTCTAAATTTGTGGGCTATAGTTCAGTTGATTTTCAATAAAATTAAATTTTCCACAAAATGTATAGAAATATTCTACCGATCTAAATACCCGTTCGCATCACAATTACAGGGCCCAACACCTATTGATAGAGGTATCAATCATCGAAATCGGAGCACAATTGCAGATTTTCGATTTTTAAAGCTCTAAATTTGTGGGCTATAGTTCAGTTGATTTTCAATAAAATTAAATTTTCCACAAAATGTATAGAAATATTCTACCGATCTAAATACCCGTTCGCATCACAATTACAGGCCCAACACCTATTGATAGAGGTATCAATCATCGAAATCGGAGCACAATTGCAGATTTTCGATTTTTAAAGCTCTAAATTTGTGGGCTATAGTTCAGTTGATTTTCAATAAAATTAAATTTTCCACAAAATGTATAGAAATATTCTACCGATCTAAATACCCGTTCGCATCACAATTACAGGGCCCAACACCTATTGATAGAGGTATCAATCATCGAAATCGGAGCACAATTGCAGATTTTCGATTTTTAAAGCTCTAAATTTGTGGGCTATAGTTCAGTTGATTTTCAATAAAATTAAATTTTCCACAAAATGTATAGAAATATTCTAGCGATTTAAATACCCGTTCGCATCACAATTACAGGGCCCAACACCTATTGATAGAGGTATCAATCATCGAAATCGGAGCACAATTGCAGATTTTCGATTTTTAAACCTCTAAATCTGTGGGCTATAGTTCAGCTGATTTTCAATAAAATTAAATTTTCCACAAAATGTATAGAAATATTCTACCGATCTAAATACCCGTTCGCATCACAATTACAGGGCCCAACACCTATTGATAGAGGTATCAATCATCGAAATCGGAGCACAATTGCAGATTTTCGATTTTTAAAGCTCTAAATTTGTGGGCTATAGTTCAGTTGATTTTCAATAAAATTAAATTTTCCACAAAATGTATAGAAATATTCTACCGATCTAAATACCCGTTCGCATCACAATACAGGGCCCAACACCTATTGATAGAGGTATCAATCATCGAAATCGGAGCACAATTGCAGATTTTCGATTTTTAAAGCTCTAAATTTGTGGGCTATAGTTCAGTTGATTTTCAATAAAATTCAATTTTCCACAAAATGTATAGAAATATTCTACCGATCTAAATACCCGTTCGCATCACAATTACAGGGCCCAACACCTATTGATAGAGGTATCAATCATCGAAATCGGAGCACAATTGCAGATTTTCGATTTTTAAAGCTCTAAATTTGTGGGCTATAGTTCAGTTGATTTTCAATAAAATTAAATTTTCCACAAAATGTATAGAAATATTCTACCGATCTAAATACCCGTTCGCATCACAATTACAGGGCCCAACACCTATTGATATAGGTATCAATCATCGAAATCGGAGCACAATTGCAGATTTTCGATTTTTAAAGCTCTAAATTTGTGGGCTATAGTTCAGTTGATTTTCAATAAAATTAAATTTTCCACAAAATGTATAGAAATATTCTACCGATCTAAATACCCGTTCGCATCACAATTAAAGGGCCCAACACCTATTGATAGAGGTATCAATCATCGAAATCGGAGCACAATTGCAGATTTTCGATTTTTAAAGCTCTAAATTTGTGGGCTATAGTTCAGTTGATTTTCAATAAAATTAAATTTTCCACAAAATGTATAGAAATATTCTACCGATCTAAATACCCGTTCGCATCACAATTACAGGGCCCAACACCTATTGATAGAGGTATCAATCATCGAAATCGGAGCACAATTGCAGATTTTCGATTTTTAAAGCTCTAAATTTGTGGGCTATAGTTCAGTTGATTTTCAATAAAATTAAGTTTTCCACAAAATGTATAGAAATATTCTACCGATCTAAATACCCGTTCGCATCACAATTACAGGGCCCAACACCTATTTGATAGAGGTATCAATCATCGAAATCGGAGCACAATTGCAGATTTTCGATTTTTAAAGCTCTAAATTTGTGGGCTATAGTTCAGTTGATTTTCAATAAAATTAAATTTTCCACAAAATGTATAGAAATATTCTACCGATCTAAATACCCGTTCGCATCACAATTACAGGGCCCAACACCTATTGATAGAGGTATCAATCATCGAAATCGGAGCACAATTGCAGATTTTCGATTTTTAAAGCTCTAAATTTGTGGGCTATAGTTCAGTGATTTTCAATAAAATTAAATTTTCCACAAAATGTATAGAAATATTCTACCGATCTAAATACCCGTTCGCATCACAATTACAGGGCCCAACACCTATTGATAGAGGTATCAATCATCGAAATCGGAGCACAATTGCAGATTTTCGATTTTTAAAGCTCTAAATTTGTGGGCTATAGTTCAGTTGATTTTCAATAAAATTAAATTTTCCACAAAATGTGTAGAAATATTCTACCGATCTAAATACCCGTTCGCATCACAATTACAGGCCCAACACCTATTGATAGAGGTATCAATCATCGAAATCGGAGCACAATTGCAGATTTTCGATTTTTAAAGCTCTAAATTTGTGGGCTATAGTTCAGTTGATTTTCAATAAAATTAAATTTTCCACAAAATGTATAGAAATATTCTACCGATCTAAATACCCGTTCGCATCACAGTTACAGGGCCCAACACCTATTGATAGAGGTATCAATCATCGAAATCGGAGCACAATTGCAGATTTTCGATTTTTAAAGCTCTAAATTTGTGGGCTATAGTTCAGTTGATTTTCAATAAAATTAAATTTTCCACAAAATGTATAGAAATATTCTACCGATCTAAATACCCATTCGCATCACAATTACAGGGCCCAACACCTATTGATAGAGGTATCAATCATCGAAATCGGAGCACAATTGCAGATTTTCGATTTTTAAAGCTCTAAATTTGTGGGCTATAGTTCAGTTGATTTTCAATAAAATTAAATTTTCCACAAAATGTATAGAAATATTCTACCGATTTAAATACCCGTTCGCATCACAATTACAGGGCCCAACACCTATTGATAGAGGTATCAATCATCGAAATCGGAGCACAATTGCAGATTTTCGATTTTTAAAGCTCTAAATTTGTGGGCTATAGTTCAGTTGATTTTCAATAAAATTAAATTTTCCACAAAATGTATAGAAATATTCTACCGATCTAAATACCCGTTCGCATCACAATTACAGGGCCCAACACCTATTGATAGAGGTATCAATCATCGAAATCGGAGCACAATTGCAGATTTTCGATTTTTAAAGCTCTAAATTTGTGGCTATAGTTCAGTTGATTTTCAATAAAATTAAATTTTCCACAAAATGTGTAGAAATATTCTACCGATCTAAATACCCGTTCGCATCACAATTACAGGCCCAACACCTATTGATAGAGGTATCAATCATCGAAATCGGAGCACAATTGCAGATTTTCGATTTTTAAAGCTCTAAATTTGTGGGCTATAGTTCAGTTGATTTTCAATAAAATTAAATTTTCCACAAAATGTATAGAAATATTCTACCGATCTAAATACCCGTTCGCATCACAGTTACAGGGCCCAACACCTATTGATAGAGGTATCAATCATCGAAATCGGAGCACAATTGCAGATTTTCGATTTTTAAAACTCTAAATTTGTGGGCTATAGTTCAGTTGATTTTCAATAAAATTAAATTTTCCACAAAATGTATAGAAATATTCTACCGATCTAAATACCCATTCGCATCACAATTACAGGGCCCAACACCTATTGATAGAGGTATCAATCATCGAAATCGGAGCACAATTGCAGATTTTCGATTTTTAAAGCTCTAAATCTGTGGGCTATAGTTCAGTTGATTTTCAATAAAATTAATTTTCCATAAAATGTATAGAAATATTCTACCGATCTAAATACCCGTTCGCATCACAATTACAGGGCCCAACACCTATTGATAGAGGTATCAATCATCGAAATCGGAGCACAATTGCAGATTTTCGATTTTTAAAGCTCTAAATTTGTGGGCTATAGTTCAGTTGATTTTCAATAAAATTAAATTTTCCACAAAATGTATAGAAATATTCTACCGATCTAAATACCCGTTCGCATCACAATTACAGGGCCCAACACCTATTGATAGAGGTATCAATCATCGAAATCGGAGCACAATTGCAGATTTTCGATTTTTAAAGCTCTAAATTTGTGGGCTATAGTTCAGTTGATTTTCAATAAAATTCAATTTTCCACAAAATGTATAGAAATATTCTACCGATCTAAATACCCGTTCGCATCACAATTACAGGGCCCAACACCTATTGATAGAGGTATCAATCATCGAAATCGGAGCACAATTGCAGATTTTCGATTTTTAAAGCTCTAAATTTGTGGGCTATAGTTCAGTTGATTTTCAATAAAATTAAATTTTCCACAAAATGTATAGAAATATTCTACCGATCTAAATACCCGTTCGCATCACAATTACAGGGCCCAACACCTATTGATAGAGGTATCAATCATCGAAATCGGAGAAAAATTGAAGATTTTCGATTTTTAAAGCTCTAAATTTGTGGGCTATAGTTCAGTTGATTTTCAATAAAATTAAATTTTCCACAAAATGTGTAGAAATATTCTAGCGATCTAAATACCCGTTCGCATCACAATTACAGGGCCCAACACCTATTGATAAAGGTATCAATCATCGAAATCGGAGCACAATTGCAGATTTTCGATTTTTAAAGCTCTAAATTTGTGGGCTATAGTTCAGTTGATTTTCAATAAAATTAAATTTTCCACAAAATGTATAGAAATATTCTACCGATCTAAATACCCGTTCGCATCACAATTACAGGGCCCAACACCTATTGATAGAGGTATCAATCATCGAAATCGGAGCACAATTGCAGATTTTCGATTTTAAAGCTCTAAATTTGTGGGCTATAGTTCAGTTGATTTTCAATAAAATTAAATTTTCCACAAAATGTGTAGAAATATTCTAGCGATCTAAATACCCGTTCGCATCACAATTACAGGGCCCAACACCTATTGATAGAGGTATCAATCATCGAAATCGGAGCACAATTGCAGATTTTCGATTTTTAAAGCTCTAAATTTGTGGGCAGTTGATTTTCAATAAAATTAAATTTTCCACAAAATGTATAGAAATATTCTACCGATCTAAATACCCGTTCGCATCACAATTACAGGGCCCAACACCTATTGATAGAGGTATCAATCATCGAAATCGGAGCACAATTGCAGATTTTCGATTTTTAAAGCTCTAAATTTGTGGGCTATAGTTCAGTTGATTTTCAATAAAATTAAATTTTCCACAAAATGTATAGAAATATTCTACCGATCTAAATACCCGTTCGCATCACAATTACAGGGCCCAACACCTATTGATAGAGGTATCAATCATCGAAATCGGAGCACAATTGCAGATTTTCGATTTTTAAAGCTCTAAATTTGTGGGCTATAGTTCAGTTGATTTTCAATAAAATTAAATTTTCCACAAAATGTATAGAAATATTCTACCGATCTAAATACCCGTTCGCATCACAATTACAGGGCCCAACACCTATTGATAGAGGTATCAATCATCGAAATCGGAGCACAATTGCAGATTTTCGATTTTTAAAGCTCTAAATTTGTGGGCTATAGTTCAGTTGATTTTCAATAAAATTAAATTTTCCACAAAATGTATAGAAATATTCTACCGAGCTAAATACCCGTTCGCATCACAATTACAGGGCCCAACACCTATTGATAGAGGTATCAATCATCGAAATCGGAGCACAATTGCAGATTTTCGATTTTTAAAGCTCTAAATTTGTGGGCTATAGTTCAGTTGATTTTCAATAAAATTAAATTTTCCACAAAATGTGTAGAAATATTCTAGCGATCTAAATACCCGTTCGCATCACAATTACAGGGCCCAACACCTATTGATAGAGGTATCAATCATCGAAATCGGAGCACAATTGCAGATTTTCGATTTTTAAAGCTCTAAATTTGTGGGCTATAGTTCAGTTGATTTTCAATAAAATTAAATTTTCCACAAAATGTATAGAAATATTCTACGATCTAAATACCCGTTCGCATCACAATTACAGGGCCCAACACCTATTGATAGAGGTATCAATCATCGAAATCGGAGCACAATTGCAGATTTTCGATTTTTAAAGCTCTAAATTTGTGGGCTATAGTTCAGTTGATTTTCAATAAAATTAAATTTTCCACAAAATGTATAGAAATATTCTACCGATCTAAATACCCGTTCGCATCACAATTACAGGGCCCAACACCTATTGATAGAGGTATCAATCATCGAAATCGGAGCACAATTGCAGATTTTCGATTTTTAAAGCTCTAAATTTGTGGGCTATAGTTCAGTTGATTTTCAATAAAATTAAATTTTCCACAAAATGTATAGAAATATTCTACCGATCTAAATACCCGTTCGCATCACAATTACAGGGCCCAACACCTATTGATAGAGGTATCAATCATCGAAATCGGAGCACAATTGCAGATTTTCGATTTTTAAAGCTCTAAATTTGTGGGCTATAGTTCAGTTGATTTTCAATAAAATTAAATTTTCCACAAAATGTATAGAAATATTCTACCGATCTAAATACCCGTTCGCATCACAATTACAGGGCCCAACACCTATTGATAGAGGTATCAATCATCGAAATCGGAGCACAATTGCAGCTTGTTACCGGCGTGGTAGATTGTTGTAGGATGTCAAATAAAAATTATTGGTCCTCTGTACATCTGCCGGAACTGAAATTAGAAATTTATTCGAGCAGAGCCTCCAAGGCGGTCGCTTAAGCGTGGCTAGTGCTCAGGGCTGGGGTGGGTGGTCTTGGAGGATGCACCAAATCTTGGTAGACCGCATTGAGATAATAAAAGAATTTTAATCAGGAACAAGGAAATGGATAAAGAAGGATTAGCAGACGAAGAATACTTACCTACCGAATTTGGCTGACTATACTAACCTCATCATTCAACGACACAACTTGCGAAATTACAACATTCTCGAATTTAGAATCAACTTAGCGAAAATAAATAAAGTCCACATTTGAGTATTTTAAATTTAACAAATATTTCATCAATTGAAATTTATATTTCGTGAAAATCAAAGAAAATTATAAACATAACAATAATAAAAGTTTCTAACCCCTAGCTAGCCTAACCTTATTCTAAAATTTAGATTTGAAAATAATTATGAAAATCGAAATTAAATTAAATGATCTATTTTTAAATTAATGATACAACACACCAAAAAAAATGTCTCAGAAAAATTATTATTATAGAGCAAAATAAAATATTATAAAAAAAAATTATATGTTACTTGTGTTTTACATGATGGCGATGATGATGCTGTATGTTGATAGTTGAGAAGATTCCATATTTAACGCGAAGTGGTGTGACTATACGGGTTTTTATTTTTATTTTTATTGTTTGTTGTTTGGTCAATCACTATTATCCCGTTACACCACGGAAAAACAAAATGGAAAATGTTTTTCTTCTTGTTCACTAGTAGCACGACATGTCACTACGAGCATAAAATAAAATATTTTTCTGGTGATACAATATACCAATTACACGCACAAATGTTCACTATAGCACTCGTATTACCATTTCTTGTTTTCCGTTTTAGCTTTGTGTCCATCTAGTTTGTGGTATTATTTCTGTGATCGTTCAAATAAATCACATTAGAAAACAAGAATATTGCGCGCACTCAAACAATGTCACCAGCACAAAATTTCGTTTATTTTATTTTATTTTGTTAGTGCCTTTAACTTAGTCCATATTTAGCAGTTTAGCACACGAAATTTTTCCATACACGCACAGATCACTCATTATGTTCATGAACACTCTGTTAATATTGTCCGTTGATTATCACGGGTTTTATTATCACGTTAATATTATTAATGGCACTAAATTAACAATACTTTCATGTACCACTGTCCATTCACTTTCATTATGAGTATTATTTTAATTTTATTGAATTTTATTTTATTTTTCGTTATTTATATTTTTAATTCATGTAGTTAATAAATTTACTGTATTTTCTAGACTTAAGCAATATATGATTTTATAATTAAATTGGGAATTAAATATTAATTTCATTGAATTTATTTGTGTTATTATTCGGACCAGAATAGCAAAAATGGATTTTCGTTTTTATTCATTCCGTTAGCTGATTCTACTTTTGGCCTTTATCGGTTAATTTTTTTTTTCCGTTTGTTCCCGCCACAACCAAATGAAGAATTTGTATTGAATTTTGTTTTTCTTCTCTTTACTGAACAAAATCGCACAATAACTGAACACTAAACTAATGATTCTAACTTTATAATTTTATAATCACCAATCGACTGACTAATTTAATTTCAACAAAAAAACTCGTGCTAACCGATCACTCAAAATTTATATTTTAGATTTTTGTTTTTTTTTTTTTTACAATAAATTGACGGAACTGACTTTATTAATTAACTTAAAATTAATCATCATTGATCGATAAAATTAAACTATTTTCTTATAACATTACCGACGAACTCACTTAAAATTATCGCTTCTCGATTTTAACATTACAACTGACTCCCGAGCAGCCGAAATTTTCCGCTTTTATACCCCCGACGTCTATCCCCACTCCACCAACCGGACACCGCTTAACACAAAAAAAAATAGTACTGCCATCTTACAAATTGCCAAAAACTGATGCGCTAAACGCACCAGCCGCATTGACATTCACCATTTGTGATGAACTAAAATGAGCGCGTTGGTGCATTTATCGCAACAAATCGTGGGGACGACCTACCCCTGAGATGAGTCTTACGCCAGGCATTTCAGTTTCATCGGTTAATTCTCTAGTGATTTAGTGATTCATGGCTTGATGTCTTTAAGGTGGTAAATTCCCAAGGATTTACCTTCCGGATCAGAAACTTCATACGCGACTCGTCCTATGGAAGGCAAAACTTTCGCGGGAAGATATTTGGGAGCAAGTTTAGCAGCATAGTTTTCGGATGCTTTACTCTGTGTAAAGTTCCTAATGTAGACCTCCTGACCAACCGTCAACGAATCTTGTCTAGGTCTAAACGTAGAAGAGGTTTGGTATTTCCTTGACGCTTTTTCCAAATGTTTTTTCACGGATTCATGTATTTTACGGTATGTCTCAGATCGGTCATCTAAACTAAAATTATTTCCAGTAAATTGGGATACACTTTTGAGCAGTTTGTAGGTAGATCCATGCAGAATAGCATGTTGGCCAAAAACAACAAAATGCGGTGAATAACCTGTTGTATCGTGAACGCAATTTCGAAGAGCCAAGGTAATTGCGTTTAAATTTTTATCCCACAGCCTTTGATCTTCCTTAATGTAACTGCGTATGGCGGCTAATAGGGTTCGGTTTACGCGCTCTGAGGCATTGCTCTGTGGCGAGTACTTCTTTTTTTTTTTTTTTTTTTTTTTTTTTTCGCTGGCGCTACATCCCATAGAGGGACTTGGCCGCTTCATAGTGAAGTTTCATAATCAATTTTACAACGGATAATGAGTGATTAGTTCGCGAGTACTTCGGGGTGAATATATGTTTGACACCGTACTTGTCACACACATCCTGTACCATTTTCGACTCGAACTGACGTCCATTGTCGGTTACAATTACCTCAGGCACCCCGAACATCAGAAATATCTGTGATTCTAGAAACCTAGCGACGACATCACCGGTGGCTTGACGAACTGGTATAGTTAAGGTAAATTTAGAGAAATGATCGACAGCTATGAGGATGGATGTATTGCCATCACGAGTACGAGGATATGGTCCAAGGAAGTCCAAATACACCCTCTGCCAGGGCCGAAAAGTAACTGAGAATGAACTAAGAAGGGGGCGGCTGGAAGTGTTCATTGCCTTGTTGCGCTTGCAATTAGCACAACTTTTAACAAAATTTTCGACATCAATTGTTAATGTAGGCCAATAATAGTACCTTTGCAAGGTCTCCGTGGTCTTTCGTATTCCCAAATGCGCAGAAGAAGGTGCGCAATGTGCTGATTCAATTAGTGACGTTCGTAATGTCTCTGGGACAATCAATTTCCAGGTCGATAAGTCACCCAACATAGACGAATCCGCATATGGTTTCACATTTAAATAAGCTTTGCCTTCAACGAGTTTGATATTGGAAGTTTTTCTGCAGGTTTCGATCATTTTCGTCATTTCAGTATAGTCAGGAGTTCCAAAAGCCGAAGAGTCCAAAATCCAAATCAACGTTCATTGGAGGGGGCAGATGATCTAAAGCATCCATATGTACCCGTGATAAAGCGTCGGGTACAGCATTAAGCGATCCTTTCCGATACTCTATGTCGAAGTCAAACCCTTGCAACTTCAGACTCCATCTGGCTAGGCGACCCGTTATGTCTTTTGAGGACATTAGCCAGGTGAGGCTAGCATGGTCAGTTATTACCGTGAATGGTAGCCCTTCGACATAGGATCGGAATTTCTTAATGGCTTGTACCGCAGCCAGACATTCGAGCTCAGTCACGCTGTAATTTCTCTGTGCACCGTTCAGTTTCATCGACATGTATGCAATTGGTCGGTCTTCCCCCTCATCATCCTTCTGAAAAAGCACCGCTCCTATCCCAGTGGAACTGGCATCGCACTGGATGAAAAATCGCTTCGAGTAGTCAGGCGTAGCTAAAACAGGTGAAGAAGCCAACGATGATTTTAACGACTCGAAGGATTTTTGAGCTTCTTCAGTCCACTGAAATCGCTTGTTTTTCTTCAGAAGGTTCGTAAGGGGAGCCGACAAAACCGAGAAGCCATTCACAAAACGACGATACCACCCCGCGACGCCCAAAAATCGCCTTACCTGCCGCACTGTTTTTGGAGTTGGGAACTCTGCAATGGCCTTCACCTTGTCCAGATTAGGCCGCAATCCTCCCTCGCCCACCACATAACCAAGATATTCGATTTCCTCGAGTACAAACCTGCTTTTCTCCACATTGATCGTGAGGCCTGCTTTACTCAATCTCTCTGAGACATCAGCCAACAGAGAGAGATGTTCACTAAGGGTGGCTGTGGTAATAAGCAGGTCGTCCAAGTAGACGAATACCCGGTCATGCAGGTGGTGAGGGATGACTTTGTGCATTAATCTACACAAGGTTTGGGGCGCATTGCAGAGTCCAAAGGGCATCACTTTAAATTGATAAAGGGGACGCCCCGGGATGGTAAATGCAGTTTTGTCCCGCGAGTCTGGATCCAATGGAATCTGCCAGAAGGCATCTTTGAGATCCAGAGTAGATATAAATCGGGTCTGGTCCAACCTACTAAGGAGCCCGTCAATCAACGGAAGAGGATAAGCATCCTTTTTCGTCACTTCGTTTAGCCTCCGTGCATCCAGGCATAATCGAACCTTGCCATTCGCTTTCCTTACCAGTGCCATGGGAGAACTCCAGGAGCTATGGCTTTCTTCGATAACGTTTAACGCGAGCATCCGATCAAGTTCTTGGTATAACTCACGCTGTACTGCAGGCGAAACGGCGTAATATCGTTGCTTGATCGGAGCCGCGTTACCGACTTCAATTTTATGGCTGAGCAAGTTGGTTCTACCAAGTCCCCGTTTTTCAAAGCTGGGCAAAGATTCGACTATGGCCTGGAGCTGGGCACGTTGATCGACGGTCAAATGGTGCTGTTTTGATTTAGAAGCAGGAAGAGCTAATGTAGCACTATCACAAGAGGATATTTCTGACATGATTACTGGCTTTAAACCAAAGCTTGTCCAGAAATCACATCCCAAATACAGTTCTTGTTGCAATGAAGGAACCACTAAAATATCTAGAACTGCCGATTTTCCGCTATAAAGAATTTTAGCTTTTATATATCCTAAAACTTCCTGCGATGTGCCATCCGCGGTTTGTACACAAGTGGATAGAGGATGTAAAAATAAATCATGATCTTTAATGAATTTGATTGCTCCTTTCCCTAATGCACTCACACTGGCTCCGCTGTCGAGGAGTCCTTTAATGTCCACTCCTGCTAGATTAACGGTAGCATATGGTCGTTGGTCATTAATTGTGGTAACTTCGGCAATTAGTTTAGTTCTAGCAATGCGATGGAAGAGTTTTCGTTTTTCATGGAAATATTTTATCGACCTACGCTTTCGAGATGACAATTTTTTGGATGAAATATGATCAGTGTAGGGATAATTGTTTAATTGAGAATTAGCATGCCTTATTCGCCTGCTTGTGACCTCTGTTCGAGGCTCGCAATAGCTTCGTTCGGGTTGGTTCTGGGTAGCGGAATGGTTCGAGATTGGAAATGCTGAGACCCAGTTGCTCTCATTTCCATGGGCCGGTTTTCCGATCTACGGTTGCAACGTAGGCAATGTGGTAGTTTAACCTCAGGCTCGCCACATCCATAACAAAACGTTTTGGTTGGTAGATCGCAGTGCGTGTAATAATGTCCCGGCTGATTACAATTCCAGCAAGCTGGGATTCTTAACCCATTAGTTTCAGTTTTGCGAGGTCCCGGCATACGATTGGGTTGCTGGTAATTCAGAGCGCTAACAGAATTATATTGTTCCTCCGACAAGACCAATGGAGAAGAGGCTGTTAGAGGGGCGAAGGTGACTTCACGAATTTGAGGATTCCTGTGGTGCATATTGAGTTCAGGGGTATAATTTATATTTTTCCATGCGTCTTCGGTTGCAATGCATGTACTTACAAGCGCGGCCACGGACGAAAAAATTTGTCCAGCCAAATGCGCTTTGAGACCAGCTCTCATGTTTTTCCGCAAAACTTCGATCATCTCACTTTCAGAAAGGGAAATTTTTAGGGGAACAGTCAGAAATCCATGAATGACTCTCGAGGCTTTTGCCTTCGGTAGTCGATTAGTTGTCGAATATCACTATCCGTCCGCCTATCCTGAAAGCGATGCAAAAATAAATTTCGAAGCTCAACCCATGAGCAATGGGGGTTCCTTTCCAATGACAGCCAATAATGTTCTTTGGCGGCACCCGCGAGAAGAAAACTAGCATCATTCATAAGTTGATTATGACTGATCTTATTGGTTTCAGCCAAGAATTCAACACGAAATAGAAATTTTTCCACCGGCATCCCATCAGGTGATCCATCAAAGATTAAATTCCACTTATGGATTGGGGTTCCACTAGGTAAACTGACATGCCTTCTGGATGTGTCATTATTCAGTTGCATTGGACCTGCATTCAAGTTTGTGTTTGGATTGAGATGACTTGTTAGAAGTGGGCGGATCGTAGGCGGTCCAGGAAGAGCCGTATTCCCAGAGAATTGAAGATGTGGAAATGTAGACCCCTGAAAAACCGTGGATGGTATTGCATTATGGTCCGTCTGATTGGATACTAAATACGCAGGTAGAGACTGCGAAAATAAAACATTATTAGAGGACGATACCGATACCGGATCAAGTAAATTGACTGATTGTCCGATGGTTGCAGGTATCGTTACTTGAGTGTGACTCATGGGTAGTAAAGGCTGTTTTGTGCCAACAATTGTTTCATTTAGTGGAATGGCTTGCCCTGGTCCATGAGAACGTGTAGGTTCAGCATCACTCGATTCGTCACGACCAGAATGTTTTAATTGAGAGCTCTTAGGAGTAGATACATTGTCCGAAAGATGTTCTTGTTTGTTTATGAAATCGGATGATAGTAAATCTACCATAGTACTGGTTTCAACCTCCACTCCGTTCAGCTCAACTAACGATTCGTTTGCCGATTCGTGATTCGCTAGAACATTCTGAACTATTTTGCAGAATTGTTCACAAGCTTGAACTAGTTTTTGAGGACCGTGTTTATCTTCATCAATAAGTGCGACCCGGGATAATCTTCCTTTTATGTGCACTAGCCGTGAAACCAAAATTTCAAATTGATCCGCTTCTATAGCTGGTGCTTGAAGAAGTTTCATCAATTTCACTTGAATCGCGGTGATTTTCAAGGCACAAATGGACACTTCGCTATTCGGAAATTTTGAAGCATGAAAATGTGTTTTTGTGGGAGCGAGCTCAGGATTTTGAAGTTCCTCCTCTAATTTAGCATCTAATCCTTTAAATTGGGATCCCAAAGATCCAATAATTTGCCTTATTTCACATTCAACTCGGAATTCGTCGATTTCTAAATGTTCTGACTTCATAAACTGTGGTGCCATCTTAAACCAATAAATCACTAATCACCAGGAGCAAAAAAAAATGACGGTAACAAAAAAAATAAAGAAAAATAAAAACCCAAAACCAGACTATAAACCTAATTAATTGATGATATTCCGATATAATAACTATACCTAAGAGAACCTTAAATTTGTAATAATAATGAGAAAAAAAAATATATTTATGCTACGAGTATCAAATAATCGATTCGATTATGAACAAACAGAAAGAAATTGTCAAGATTTCGACTGCTAGAAAAAAAAATTATTGTAAAATTCTGGAAACAGTTATATTTGTATTTTGTTCTGTAACTTGTGCAAAAACCAAAATTCAATCGTTCAAACAAAAAAATTTTTTTTTTTTTTTTAAAAAATCAGAATAAATTCAAAATTTATATAAATATGTGTCATAAGAATGTGTGAGGTTAGCACAGTCCACGCCAACCATAAAGGTATTTCGTATTATTTTAATGAAGGGTTTAGTATTCTCCGACTACAGTAAAGGAAAGGAAAGGGTGTTTAGCACTAATATTTCTCCCTGTCAAATGAATCAACAGTTCGACCAACTGAAAGCATTTACAGAAGTGAGAAATTATTTTAGTATTGAAAATTAATTAGATCCATATTCGTACAAACAAGCATTTCAATAGTTTAGAAATTCACTAGAACTTGCGTCACAGAACCTATCTAAAAACAGGAATTAGGAAAATTTTATAATTTTATCCAATCATAACCGTACATTGGAATCAATACGTAACACCGCAGAACACAACGCGAAGTTTGGATAAAACTATAAACTAGAGAACAAAAAAAAAATTATATGCGGTAAACTTTGAGCCAATCCAGATAATCTTGTGGATAAATCGAAGTTCAAAGCCTCCATTAAGGACATATTAATAAAATAGGATAGGAAAAAGGGAAAGCCATATGCTTGGGCGCCATCTGTTACCGGCGTGGTAGATTGTTGTAGGATGTCAAATAAAAATTATTGGTCCTCTGTACATCTGCCGGAACTGAAATTAGAAATTTATTCGAGCAGAGCCTCCAAGGCGGTCGCTTAAGCGTGGCTAGTGCTCAGGGCTGGGGTGGGTGGTCTTGGAGGATGCACCAAATCTTGGTAGACCGCATTGAGATAATAAAAGAATTTTAATCAGGAACAAGGAAATGGATAAAGAAGGATTAGCAGACGAAGAATACTTACCTACCGAATTTGGCTGACTATACTAACCTCATCATTCAACGACACAACTTGCGAAATTACAACATTCTCGAATTTAGAATCAACTTAGCGAAAATAAATAAAGTCCACATTTGAGTATTTTAAATTTAACAAATATTTCATCAATTGAAATTTATATTTCGTGAAAATCAAAGAAAATTATAAACATAACAATAATAAAAGTTTCTAACCCCTAGCTAGCCTAACCTTATTCTAAAATTTAGATTTGAAAATAATTATGAAAATCGAAATTAAATTAAATGATCTATTTTTAAATTAATGATACAACACACCAAAAAAAAATGTCTCAGAAAAATTATTATTATAGAGCAAAATAAAATATTATGAAAAAAAAATTATATGTTACTTGTGTTTTACATGATGGCGATGATGATGCTATATGTTGATAGTTGAGAAGATTCCATATTTAACGCGAAGTGGTGTGACTATACGGGTTTTTATTTTTATTTTTATTGTTTGTTGTTTGGTCAATCACTATTATCCCGTTACACCACGGAAAAACAAAATGGAAAATGTTTTTCTTCTTGTTCACTGGTAGCACGACATGTCACTACGAGCATAAAATAAAATATTTTTCTGGTGATACAATATACCAATTACACGCACAAATGTTCACTATAGCACTCGTATTACCATTTCTTGTTTTCCGTTTTAGCTTTGTGTCCATCTAGTTTGTGGTATTATTTCTGTGATCGTTCAAATAAATCACATTAGAAAACAAGAATATTGCGCGCACTCAAACAATGTCACCAGCACAAAATTTCGTTTATTTTATTTTATTTTGTTAGTGCCTTTACTTAGTCCATATTTAGCAGTTTAGCACACGAAATTTTTCCATACACGCACAGATCACTCATTATGTTCATGACCACTCTGTTAATATTGTCCGTTGATTATCACGGGTTTTATTATCACGTTAATATTATTAATGGCACTAAATTAACAATACTTTCATGTACCACTGTCCATTCACTTTCATTATGAGTATTATTTTAATTTTATTGAATTTTATTTTATTTTTCGTTATTTATATTTTTAATTCATGTAGTTAATAAATTTACTGTATTTTCTAGACTTAAGCAATATATGATTTTATAATTAAATTGGGAATTAAATATTAATTTCATTGAATTTATTTGTGTTATTATTCGGACCAGAATAGCAAAAATGGATTTTCGTTTTTATTCATTCCGTTAGCTGATTCTACTTTTGGCCTTTATCGGTTAATTTTTTTTTTCCGTTTGTTCCCGCCACAACCAAATGAAGAATTTGTATTGAATTTTGTTTTTCTTCTCTTTACTGAACAAAATCGCACAATAACTGAACACTAAACTAATGATTCTAACTTTATAATTTTATAATCACCAATCGACTGACTAATTTAATTTCAACAAAAAAACTCGTGCTAACCGATCACTCAAAATTTATATTTTAGATTTTTGTTTTTTTTTTTTTTACAATAAATTGACGGAACTGACTTTATTAATTAACTTAAAATTAATCATCATTGATCGACAAAATTAAACTATTTTCTTATAACATTACCGACGAACTCACTTAAAATTATCGCTTCTCGATTTTAACATTACAACTGACTCCCGAGCAGCCGAAATTTTCCGCTTTTATACCTCCGACGTCTATCCCCACTCCACCAACCGGACACCGCTTAACACAAAAAAAAATAGTACTGCCATCTTACAAATTGCCAAAAACTGATGCGCTAAACGCACCGGCCGCATTGACATTCACCATTTGTGATGAACTAAAATGAGCGCGTTGGTGCATTTATCGCAACACGCTGATTACGAAAATGAGGGTTAAAGCTACCGCCAGTGGTTGGAACACCCTTAAAAATGCAAAAAACAACCCTTAAATAGGGGTGTTTTTCGACTAAAAGGGTTGTTTTGCAAATTAAGCCATCTTATATGTTTTTTGGGGCGCTGATTACGAAAATGAGGGTGAAAACTTGCATTAAGTGTCGAACCACCCCCAAAATTGCACAAAACACCACTAAATAGTGTTTTGTTTTTTACTTAAAACCCGGATTTATTTTTCAAAATAAATTCTGTTCAAAATACATTATAGAGATCTTAATCATCTTAAAGAACTCTTACAAATTAACTTAGGTCTATTGAACGATTTTCGAAATTTACTATCCTAATTAAATTAACGATTAAAGTATTAGGACGGGATGATCCCACTTTTTCTTTAAGAAAATTTAAATATAGGCTCAAACTGCTAGATGCGCTCAAACTAATAATTATGGAACGTAAAAATGTCAGTTTAACGTGTTGATAAATTATCTGTCTAGTTGGAAGTTTGGAACAAACACGCAGTTCCGTAAAGTACAAAATCACATGTATTGGAGTACGGAGGAAAATTTTTTAAAATATTATTTAATGTTAAACATCAGCACCCGCCGATGCTTTACCAAATGTATGTTGCGATGTCTCTGTCAAACTATCAATGGCCAAGGAATTGAATTAGGCTTCTTTGCAGCAATTAAAACAAACCCTTCAAAGTTCTAATTTAGTTAAAAAGAGTGCGCTATTTGCGAGTTTTTAGGTGAAAGGACCAACAGCTTAGATGCCCTATATAGAGATTTACTATCAAAATCGCCAACTTCGACTGAGGCAGAACTTGTATTCTTAATTACAGATAAATATTTGTGCTAAAACCAGAACGCACTTTGGTGATAACTACACGCTTTAGCATTTTTAAAACATTTCTTACGATTAAAATTTTGCATCAAGGACTTATTTAATTTAAACAAATTTAACATATTTTTTAATTTACTTTACGATTGAACTGTTACTGATGGTACTTCATGAATAAAATTGGATTTCTGACTTCTTATTTTAAATATTTTAAAAAGCTATACAAAACCCGGGTTTAACCCGGGTTTAAGCATTTTCCAAACTCGAAAACCCGGGTTTTAAAATTTCCGGGTTTTTGCAAACCCTACTTACGAGTTGCTGGGAAGGAAAAGTCGCCTGTAGGTCACCCAGCTTTACTACAGGAAGGCTAAATAAAACTGGGGAGTGCGTGGTATCCCAAGTTCGCATACTTTGTACTGATTAACCTATCAGCCATTAGTCCTTCGGCATATGCTATTCCACCTTAGATTAGGGTTTTTTGTCAAGGGTTTCTCCTTTAGCGCCGTATTTTAGTCTGTCCCAAAAGGCCACATTCTGCCTAATGGTTTCAGTTACCAGTGGTTGCCCCGAGAAGGCAGCACGTGCACTTGCGAATTGTGATCAGGTTACCCCTTACACAATTGTGTCCATCACGCAGCTGCCTAATACATGATCAGAACAGCTCACGTGATGCGCACCTTATTGGAAGGTTACGGAGCTGGTAGATTAATATACTTAACTTTGGTCCCCCCCATTTTTTAATGTTAGTAAATTTTTTAACAATTTTTCTACCTGCACTTATTTCTTACACTTTTTTTAGTGACAAAATTCACTTTAAATTAACATCAGAAATTCGGTTGGGTGGGGGAAGGGGCGAGATTTCATTCCATCATCATCATAACATCATATTATCATGCGGTCACCCAAATTTCTATAGCAAAACATAGTAAATGTTGCTTGAATGTCGTTGTTGTGTTAGTTGTTGCACCTGTCTACCCGCCTCTTCCCATTTTATTGGTCAAACCTAATATAAATAAATATTGATTCAATTTACTGTATGAATTGATAAAACTAGTAAAATTTGAGGAATTTAACTATTCGCCGCATTAAGCTTTTTCTAGAAAATTTTAACAAAAAATTTCGAACTGGACAAAATCTCGAGAATAAAAAATCCCAAAAGGAAGAATCTCAACATATTAAATGGTTTTTAAATTTTATAAAATGTTGTTATGGTAAACCGTTTTGTAGGAAACGGCGCTGGCTTTTGATATAAATTCATACTTTTTTTCAAAGAAAAGAGGTTGTAAATTATTTAAAATTGAAAAACAGAAAAATATTTAATAAGTACTTACTTAAAACGTCCAGAAGAGGAACTAAGTGTTGAATTCCCTAAACGCTATATAGAACAACTGCCCTCTTTTTAAATTAATTTGTGTCAAGTAATTTTTGGTAAACTCAAAAGCATTGTATGTGTGAGGACCAGCCCTTTAGCAAATTGATACTAATGGGTAATAATGTCTTTTACTAATGGGTAATAATATCCTCGGTTGGTGAAAAGCCCTCTTTTTTTTTTTTTTTTTCCGCTGGCGCTACATCCCATAGAGGGATTTGGCCGCTTCATTTTGAAGTTTCGTAATCAATTTTTGTTAACGGATAATGAGTGATTAATTCATTGATCCTACCCTTAACCAGCCGTGATCTTTTCATCACCCGCCGGGAATCGAACCCGGGACCTCCGGAGCGTAAAGCAAGTATGCTAACCACTGTGCCACCGGGGCGGCAGTCCATTGTTTATACTTAATTTTTGACACCTGACTGTTATTGAAGTATTTGCACATCAAATCTTCAAGGTCTGCCAAATTATTACAGCAAACTTTACAAGTTGAATAATATACAATTTTATAATAATAATAATAATAATATACAAAAGCCCTCGCACTCGGACATTTACCAATTTCTCGAGATAGTAAGTAAATTATGCAACTAGTTGCATAATCTACTATTATAATTGGGTACATTTGAACAGGAAGGCGGCGACAGATCGCTTTGACAGACAGAATAAACTGTATGGTGCTACTCACGCGTTCAAAATAATACAGCAACAGGAACGACGATAAATTAAATTACATTAAAGAATTTACGACACACAATTTCTAAAATTAAATTAATACCCCCAAAAAAATAATGACAGTAATACAAAATTCTAAGTAAATTACATTACATCTGCTGCTAAGGAGATGAAAAGATTAAAAGCGCCACGATTTTTTGCAAAACATAAAATAGAAAACTGAATAAATAAACCGAATAAAAAATAATTCTAATTTACATTAACAAATTTAATATCAATCATCTTATTTAATAATAATGATAATATTAAAAAAACATCGAAAACAGAGATGGGAAATTTTGGAAAATGTTATTTATTTGAACTTTATCTAAATATGAGTATGTGTTGAGGGTGCAAATCTTTTCCCTCTTTCATCGTAAATCACTTTTATGTGAAAGCAGAAAGAATAACAATAGACAAGTAAACATGTAGTATATTATGCTTTATAATACGAAATATACATTACAACATAAGAAAATACTAACATATTATTTATGTACATATCAATGTATTTCTATTATCATTCAGATGACATAAACAAATTAGAATATATTTTCTGAACATAATTACTGTGACAACTTTAAAAACTCTAATTAAATTAGTTTGATGAGATATTATCTCCTAGAGATACCTCGAATGACACAAATTAAATTATTTTATGGAAATTATCTGTGATTCAGATCGGTTTTAGAGCTATATGATTTATTGATTGAAGTGTACGGCCGATCCTAAGCTTGTTTTCCTAACATGGCCAGTGCCACCGTACACCCCATTTTCGTATAAAAAAACGCAGGGCTGTTTCTATAGTTACGGTCAGGTTCAATAGTTATGATAGTATCGGCCCGGTTACAGATACCTTGGTATAGCCGATAGTTACTAATTTAAGACAATATAATAACAACACAATTTAAATCTATTGATTTTTCTTAAGGGGTTACACTACCTTGGCGCTCGGAAAATAGGTATCGGTAGAGTAGGTTTTGAGATATCTTGTACACCACTTTGGAAAAAGTAGTTTCGAGACAAACGCAAAAGAAAAACAGTACGGCTTCAGCGTTTGAAAACAAATATATCAAATTATTCATAAAACTACTATGTATTTATATGTTTAAAATAAAAATTATTTAAATACTTAATAGGTGCGTCACAAAAATTACTTATTTATTTGTATACCTATTTTTCCGAGCGCCAAGGTGGTGTAACCCCTTAAAACTAAAATTAGACCAGCTTCCAATCCTTTATCATTACAAAATTAAAAGTTTAAACAAGTAATTAGTCAAACAGAAAGACTATGAAGGCCACGTTTTTAAACTTTGATAATATAAACTTATTTTAAATACTCATTCAGAGGAACGCGTGTACCTAATTTTTAACGCTGCACTTTTGGGGCACAATTTGGCACATTGCTTTTTATATGGATAGCGTATGTAGGCCGGGCGTGGTAACCATGAGATTAAACTCACTAAAACAATGTATAGGGAAAATAATATCTCAGCGAAATTCTGAGAGATCTCGCGCATCTAAAAAAAAAAACAAATGGCTTAAACACAGCGATGCATTTAGGTTAATTTGTTTATATTTTGAGGTTAGAATTTGTCTATTTTGAATTATGTTTTTCCTAAATTTATTCACAATAATTAATGTAATTTTAATTTAGATAACACACTAGAACTAGAACTTTTGATAACATTCAAGATAATTTTAATGCCATTACGTCATTAACTCGCCTCGAACAAATTGAAATTTACAGCCCGATTCCCTTAGTCGTATCACTTGTTACGCCAAATAACAGCCAAGTTATCAAATTCTTTTTATAAACTCTGTATGGCTGCTATGAAAAACATCATATTGCACTGACTTTTTACGATTGAAGTCATTACAAATGACTTCCCTTGTCATGATATATTTTCAAGTGATGAATAGCTCTGGAGTGACATGTTCTACCATCACTTTCGATTCGTTTTCGATTGTGTTTTGTCTCTTGTAACAAGAACAAAATTGTACACTATTTTCTTCTTTCATTACAATTTTTCTAATGCGAACTCAGCCTTCTGTATACTTTTCCTTTACTTCACATCGAAAAATATCGGAATCAACATTTTTTGTGATAAAGAGTGATGAATGAAAGTAGAAATAGATTGTTGTTTTATTTGAGCAAGCTGAGAAAGCTTTAGAAATAGCATAATTGAAAAAGCGAAATAGAGTGCAATTTTGTTCTTGTTATAAGAGACAAAACACTATCGAAAACGAATCGAAAGTGATGGTAGAACATGTCACCCCAGCTAGTAGTCACTTGAAATTACTATTGTCGTAAAAAGTCAAGGCAATATGATGTTTTGCATAGCAGCCTACAGAGTTTATAAAAAGAATATGATAACTTGGCTGTTATTTGGCGTAACTACGACTAAGGGAATCGGGCTATTAAAATCGAGTTTTTTTATTGTTTTGCTTTAACACCAAAAATGACATTTCTTTCTAAATATGCCTAGTTTGTACCTTAAGAGGGGCACCTCCTCCAGACAACTCGTTTTTCAATAATTTTTTACAAAAATTTGGTAGCATTTATTGCAATGAAACAAATTGCATAATAATATTGACGTTCAAATGAATAGAATTTTTTTTTTTTATGAGTGGAAAAAAAAATGGCGGCGTTAGGTGCTCGAACTTGGCTACTAGAGTTTGCGCCGAGGAACGTCCAGGTCCTTGTAGTTAACTAAAATCAACGAAACAAATTTTTTTCATTAAAATAATTCATTCCGCTTTGCATGAACCTAAAAGTAACAAAAAAAAATTAAAATTGAAAATTTGAGGACAAAAAGAAACAAAAATACGTTTTTTTTTATAAACAATTCGTTAAAACCAATATTTGTTTAAACAATTTATACGACATTTTAGGTGTGTGCAAAGGCCGATAAGCTAAAGAATACCATATGTGTACAAAATTTCAAGTTGATTGGTCCATTACTTTTTGAGTTACATTCCACGGCGCGCAAAAAAATACGTTTCAAGAAAAACTCGATTAATGTTTTCATTCTTCAAGAGAACGCATTACTTCGCATCACTTCGGTGACTTTCTAGGGACCTTTAGGACTTTCTGTTGGGCTTGAAACTTTGGAAATATATTCATCAGATACTAAATGAATTTTTAAAGCAAAAAAAAAAAAATAATGCAAAAAAATTAATATCTGGAGGAGGTGCCCCCCTTAAATGGTTCCATACCTAGTGGTGTTGTTAGTATTTTTTATATTTTTTTAATTTCACATGTTATTTTAGAATTTACCTATAAAATAATGAGAATTTTTAATATTTTCCAATGTAAATTAATGGAATCAAATTTCACATATCTTTATTTATAATTTTTTTTGTTTTTAAAAATATTTCTCAGCCGACGCTTCCCTGAATTTTAAATTTTTTTAACTTCTTCACTGTTGGCTGCGCACAACGATGAAAAAATGAGATATTATTTTCACTATAAGTGTATTGTATAACCTTTGAGAATATAGAAAAACTCAAAGGTACAACTAAAGCTGTTTTTTATTATTTATTATTATGCGCCATTGTAACGTTCTATTTCACTCAGGTTCGTCGACGCGGGGTGACTTGAGTATACTCTTTATTGTTTTTACTGTTCGTGATTTTGGGCGCCAGCACAATAAACCGGCTTAGCTCGGTTGCGAACAAAATGACTCAGGCGGGGTGCAAATAAACACCAATAAAAAGCCACCGCGTGTTTCTAGTTTCTTCTAGATTGGTTGCGCTAACGGTAAAAAAACATGTGTCACACAAGTAAAGCGAAAAAAGCACAGCGTGTCATCCCACTATGCCGCAACCGTGACGGGACAAGACACAATAATTAAAGGTTTGCAACTCATCTGAATGACCTTCTGCTTCTTCAACGTCTTTGCAGCGTATTGATGGTTTATTATTTTTTATTTGCTGTTGCTTCCAAATTTACTGCTCCGTCAGCACTTTGCACGTGCCATGACCCTGATTCACCACTCAATTTTATTTTGTCGCTTTACACTGCGACCACTAATTAAACAAACACTTTTCACAATTCCACTGTCCGATTGGCGTTTGATAATTTTTCTCCTTTTTTTGATTTTTTTCTTATATTCAATTCATATCATTTTACCAGTTCGAAATTTTTTTTATGTTTGTTCAACTCTTTATTACTTTTTCTTTTACGTAAGTAGACGCAAGTAGAAAATCATGTGCAACCAAATCGAAATGCATTCTGAATATTGTTTAAAATAAAATTAATTAAACTTTATGTTTCATTTAATTTATTTAAAAAAATTCTTATGAAACTATTTAAAGGTGGTTTTAGTCCACAATTAAAGTGTTTATTATGTCTTGTAATCATGAAAATTTGAAACCTTGAGATTTTAGGAATCTGTTTGAGGTCCCTTGAGTCCGAAAAAGTGTGTTCGAAATTGTGTCTGTCTGTTATTCAGATTCAGTAAGTGTCCTCCCTACCCAGATGGTTAAACCATCTTAACCAATCGGTCCCAGTGAAATTTACTCCAAATCGGCCAACTGGAAGTGGCCACTCCCTTGGGCCAGAAAATTTGTTTTGCAAATACCTTAAAAAGTACAAGGTTTACAGAAAAACTATTACATACAAGATGACCCAAAAATAAAAAAAAATAACAGAAATTAAAAATAATTTTAAAAAAATTTAAAAAAATATTACAAAAATAAAAATAAAAAAATTCTCTTGTTAATTTTCGACCTTGAGATTTTTGAGATCCTTGAGTCCGAAAAATCGAGTTTCGAAGTATTCTGTTGGTCTATACGTCTGTCAGTTTGTAGCTCAGATGGTTTAAGCAATCAAACTGCATCTTCATGTTTAACCTTTTTCCATAAATTTTGAAGTTCCAGTCCCGGCTTTCGCCAATCAGAAAATTTATTTTGCAAATATCTCAAAAATATACTATTTACAGAAAAAATGAAAAAAAAAAATAAAAAATTAAAAAATCTTGTATCTCAAAATTCGCTGTTCGTCTTCGTGGGTTGGCCACACCTAAATTTTTTTTTTTAAATTATGGCGGACTCAAAGAAGTAACCGAATAAAATATATTATTAAAACAAACGCGCTTCTTCCATCGTTATAAAGATTATACACATATATTTTATTTTGGTATAAATAACAAAATTAAACTTTATTTGTTTTTTAATTATTATTTTTTTTTTTTTGAACTTCTAAGCAGATCGGTGCAAAAGAAAAACTACGGACACAGAAAAACAGCAAATATGAATTGTTGCGCTATCTTTCGTTCGGGTCCGGGTCAAAATGCCGCGTTTTAAAATGTCGCGTTTTAAAATATCGCGTCTTAAAATGTCGCGTTTTAAAATGCCGCGAGGTACAAAATGTCGCGTGGTACAAAATGTCGCGTCTTAAAATGTCGCGTTTCAAAATGCCGCGAGGTACAAAATTTCGCGTGGTACAAAATGTCGCGTCTTAAAATGTCGCGTTTCAAAATGCCGCGAGGTACAAAATTTCGCGTGGTACAAAAAGACGCGTTTTAAAATGTCGCGTTTCACAATGCCGCGACGTACAAAATGTCGCGTGGTACAAAATGTCGCGTTTGTAAAGAAGGAATAAAATAAATGTTATATTGAGATAATAAAAAAATGTGTATTATTAAACAATATAAATGATTTCTCACTATGTGTATTATTAAACAATACAATATAAATGATTTCACTTCCGATATATAAGGACTTAACTTTAACATTTTAGTGAAGGAATATTCTAATAAATTTCAACATTTGCGTTCTTTTTCTTAGACCCACTTTATAATTACATAAAATTACATTTATAAATAATTTCCATTCAGTGAAGGAAAATTTTACTATATGTTTAAACACAATTTGCTTGTTTCAAATAATTTTTATTAAATTATTTATTATTTCACATCATATTGTGTTGATTTATAAGGGATTTTTCAAAACGCGTCATTTTAAAACGCATCATTTTAAAACGCGTCATTTTGTACCACGCGGTTTTTTGAACCACGCGATATATGAAACGCGACATTTTGTACCACGCGACATTATGTACCACGCGGCATTTTGAAACGCGACATTTTGTACCACGCGACATTTTTTACCTCGCTGCATTTTGAAACGCGACATTTTAAAACGCGACATTTTGTACCACGCGACATTTTGTACCTCGCGGCATTTTGAAACGCGACATTTTAAAACGCGACATTTTGTACCACGCGGCATTTTGAAACGCGGTATTTTAAAACGCGACATTTTAAAACGCGGCATTATGAACCCCTTATGGGTTCCCCTTTCGTTCACGGGCATACAAAAATGTTCTTCAATTAATTTTTGTTTTAGACCTGACCACTTCTCAGATTCCAACTTGACTGCCCTTCTTCGTACAATATTTTTCGTATTTTCTCCATTTTTCGCCGTTCACATCACAAAGAAAATTAGAACAAAATATTTAATTACCTATTCATGAAATATTGGAACGTTTATTGTCTTTTATTGCACTTTTTTAGTGCACTATTCCAATTACAAATGGGATTGTTACTGGGGGGTGGTACTGTTTCAAAAAAAAAAAAAAATTTATTACTAATGACGCCATTAAAACTTTCATTATTGTAATATAATCATTGTAATGTATGTATGTAATACAATTCATTATTGTAATTTACTCTATCCCAAAATATTTTAAATATTAATATGCGTTATTTTTGTCTTTATTCCCCCCTCCCCCATCCAATTTGTGACCATCCCAATAATTTGTTTACAATTCCCGTTTCACGGGTATAAATAGCAAACGCGTTTACCACAAATTTAACTATGGTTTTTTGATAGGCTTGTGCTAGGACTACAAGCGTGCTAAGACATTTGAACAGATAATGCTACAGATAATGGTGAACCGCTAAATCTTAAGATATTAACTTTCTTCCTAAACTGAAACTCCATGTTTGCAAATTTGAACATTTAACTGTCATTAGCTTTCCAAATATGTTGGCATGTTTATAGTCTTAGCACAGGCCAATAAAAAATCATAGTGACAAAGGTGATTGTCTGCACTCGTGCAGATAAACAAATTTCATCGCATGAACTTCGTTATAATCCAAATCCAAGAAGTCTTGTACACCAAATAATCTGTCTCTGAAATTATTAAAAAACAGAATTAGTAATTTATTAAATAATTATTCAAATTTATACTTAGCTTGTAATTTGTAAATTGTGTCAAGGTCAACAGTGTTTTTCTTTATATTTTTTGATTGTTTGACATTTCGTCAGCTGTTAAATTAAGTACTAAAAATATTCTTAAAATTGTAGAAATAACACCATCTATTATTAAACATTGTAACCATTAATATTATCTTAGCTTTAAACCTTTATACCAATTAAAATATAAAAATTAAAATTTAAATTACCCGCTATAACCTACCATAAGCCAAATGAATTAACCAATCAAAAATTGCCACCATGACCGCTATTGGTTAGATTATATTTTTATGGTTCACCATCATGGGTGGACTCTTTTTCTTGTATAATAAGTTTTCTTTTTGTGACAGTACAATTTGTAAGCTTGAGGAAGTGAAACTAAAATTAATAAAATAATTAAATTGTAAACAACAAGTTTTAATATAAATATATGTGTATAAAAAATATACAAAACCGTTTTACCAGTTTGATCATTGTTTGTTTCTAAAAATCAAGTTATCTACTTATAACTATACTGTGTAAACAATCTATAAAATCATTCTACCAGTTGATCAGTGTTTTGTATTAAGTGGCCATTGTTCGTGAGTGCTTTTAAATACGTAACCATACACGTATTGAGACCGGAGTTGAGAAGCCGAATTACCCGTTGATTGAGGGAAATAAACCAGCCTTGTTATCCATCATCATATACAGTCCACCGTCGTTCATTGGTCCTTCGAGCCGGATCGATAACCCACCAAAGAGGAAATTTTCCACAATCAACCAAGCGAGGACCGCCATCTTAAAACCTTAAGTATCATTTTGTTTATACAATATATTTATATAAATTGGTGCATAAATCGTATATTAAGTATACCAATCATAATCGTTAAAAAGAAAGAAAGTCGGAATTATTAAGTTTTGTGCAACGTAAAGTGAAGTGAAACAGCCGTTCGTACGGTACAAGCATACATATTATTAAATCATTTAATATGGACGCGCTTAAAAAACGAAGATCAATTATTAAAGGTCAAATGACCAAAATTCTAACATTTGCTGACGGTATTACGGCTACAACGAATTTCGAAGAAATTAAAGCACGCCTGGAGAAAACCAACACTTTGTGGACCGAGTTTACAAACTGTGAAGACAGCATGTTCGAATTAGATGCCGAGGCGGAATCACAATCAGGAGATTTTGATGAAAATTATTACCATGTGGTTTCTTTGTTAAATGCCGCTATCCGCCGGTTTCACACTGCGACTCAATTGAATACCAGTCAACCAGGTGAAAATTCAGTGAATTATCATTCAGCATCTGAAGCTAAATTACCGCGCCTGAATATACCGTCCATCAATACCGGTAAAGCTCCAAATTGCCCGTTGTGCCACGTAGATCACATGTTATACTTATGCCCTACATTTAAAGATATGAACATCGCCGATAGAAGAGTATTCGTTAGAGAGACTTCACGCTGCTATAATTGCCTAAGTGATACCCACACAGTGCCATCCTGTAGATCTAAGCGTTCGTGTCAAATTTGCAGAAAACGACATAATAGCCTTCTTCATGTAGCTGATACCTCAATGCCGCCAAACCAAGCAGCTTCACATCCATCAACTATCTCGCAACCAGCTAGTACTGCACACTCTCCGACAAACACACCAATAAGTTTATCGCCAATTTCACCAACGGCAACCAATGCACCATCAACCATCAAGCTAACAACGAATGTATCGCCACCCAACGTACCTGATTCTGGAACCCAGTCTCACACCACCGCTGCAATTCATAAAGTTCATTTACCAACTACCAACAAACTTGAAGCAACCAAACCTAAATTCCAATCGTTACTTCCAACGGCTCTAGTCCATGTCAAAGATGCATGTGGGAAGCTTCAACTGTGTCGAGCATTATTAGACTCCGGGTCGCAGGCATCATTCGTTACCGAAGCTTGTATCCACCAACTATCCTTACCTCGGCAAGAAACAAATATCTCCATTATCGCTGTGGGAGATACCAAAGCCGGTACTGCACGTTCATCAGCAGTTCTCAAAATTTCATCGAGATACCAACCAAACAACAAAATCAAAGTTCATGCGCTAATATTACCCAAAATCACCGCAGTATTACCGCCAGCAAACCTCAACCCAAAGTTTATGGACCAGTTAAAATCGATTCAGTTAGCCGATCCAGAATTTGATGAGTCAAATACTTTAGATATTCTACTGGGAGTAGACCACTTTTTTAATATCTTGACAGAAGGAAAAGTCTATCAAGGTCAAAATACTCCTATCGCACAAAATAGCATTTTCGGTTGGATAATTGCCGGCACTGCTCAATCCAATGATAATCGATGTTCATTTAGTGTCAGTTTTAGCACTTAGTTAGAAATAGATCGTTCACTTCGCCAGTTTTGGGAGATAGAAGAAATTCCGTCAAGTAAACATTTAACCGAGGAGGAAAAATTGTGCGAACATCATTTTGAAGCCACTCATCAACGAACCAACCAAGGAAGATTTCTAGTTCACCTACCATTTAAACAGCCCAAGAAAGAAATGGGAAATTCAAGAGATATGGCTATCCGGCGGTTGTATGCTATGGAAAACAAATTTCGAACTCATCCCAACCTAAGATCAGATTATGTTGAGTTTATGCGAGAATACATCACCCTGGGCCACATGGAACGCATATCTCCCACCAACTTGAATGTTAACCCAGAATCTTCGTTCTATATGCCGCATCATGCAGTAATCAAACAGTCGAGCACAACCACCAAGCTCAGAGTGGTATTTGATGCGTCGGCTAAGACATCAAACAAAGTATCGCTCAATGATAATCTAATGGTAGGGCCTACCGTTCAAGACAGTTTATTTGCCATTTTGATTCGATTCCGGAAACATTCAATAGTGTTTACAAGCGATATAGAGAAGATGTACCGCTAAATATTAATTGCACCAAACGACACCGAGTTTCAAAGAATTGTGTGGAGAGAGAATCCAGACCTACCAATAGAAGACTTTAGACTGCTGACGGTTACCTATGGGACAGCCTCCGCACCATACTTAGCCACAAAGACGCTAGCAATGATTGCCGATGAAAATTCTACCAAATTTCCAGCAGCTTCAACAATTATCAAGAATGACTTGTACATCGACGACCTGATGTCGGGAGCCAATACCGAAAAAGAGGCTCTCGAACTCCAGACTCAAATTGTTGATATTTTGAAGCTAGCCGGCTTTAACTTGAGAAAATGGACGTCGAACTGCGTTTCATTGCTCAAAAATATACCTGCAACCAATCAAGAGTTATCGCCGATTGAAATAACCGAAGGGACACGCTCAGTAAAGTTACTAGGTCTGGAATGGTGTCCAAGGAATGATAATTTTCATTTTAAAGTTTCGATTAATCCAGAAGTTACCAACACTAAAAGAGAATTGTTATCAGAAACCTCAAAAATTTTCGACCCGCTCGGTTGGCTGTCTCCATGCACCATTATGATCAAAACATTGTTCCAATCGTTATGGCTGCTAAATTTACAATGGGATGACCCCTTACCCGCACATATAGCCAAGAGATGGAAAGAACTTAGATGCGAATTGCTGGACATCGATACGATAACTATTCCCCGTTGGCTATTTACAGAAGATACAAAATTTCAGCTGCACGGATTCTCCGATTCATCAGAATATGCGTATTCTGCTGTCATATACACCAGATCCGAAAACAAAGATGGCACTTTCCGTACTAATATAGTTTGCGCAAAAACAAGAGTTGCGCCCATTAAACACATATCCATTCCACGTTTGGAACTATGTGGTGCGCTCCTGTTAACCAGGTTAATGAAAACTGTGGTAGAGTCACTCAAATCCGAAGAAAGTATTCTGGTTTATACTTGGACCGATTCCATGAATGTATTGTGGTGGCTGTCGTCGCATCCACGATCTTGGAAAAGTTTTGTCGCCAATCGCACTGCAGAGATTTTGGAATCGACATCTAGAAAAAATTGGGGGTATGTACCCACTAAAGAAAACCCTGCCGATTGCGCTTCTCGTGGACTATTACCATCCAAGTTACGGAATTTTGACCTTTGGTGGAATGGGCCAACATGGTTACAACAAGATGCAAAATTCTGGCCCAGTCAAACCCAACTGTTTCGCACCAAACCAAATACCAACGAGGAGAAACCGGCGAAGATAAAACTCATGGAGGCGACCATTTCAAATTCATTTCTGGAGGAATTATCACAAAGGTACTCCAAATTTTCAAAATTAGCGAGAATAATTGCTTTATTATTGCAATATCATAACAACGTGAAAAGATCGATCAACAAACAACCAAAATCCATATTGGTTTCACCAGACCTTTATAACCAGGCTACCAATATAATTTTCAAATGGGTTCAAACTGATTGTTTTACTACGGAAATTGCATGCATCACAAATCAGAAGGCACTTCCGAAACACAGTAAATTGCTCGCATTAAACCCGATTTTAGACAAACATGGCATATTGCGAGTTGGAAGTAGAATACAACACGCAAACGTCGAATATGATTAAAAATGTCCAATCATATTACCCGCAAAACACCTAATTACAGAACTGATTGTAGACGAGATACACGTGAAGTATCTACACGCAGCACAATCGCTTATGGTATCCACATTGAGGCAAAAATATTGGATCATCAATTGCAAAAATCTTGTACGACAAAGAATTCATCGTTGCATTCCGTGTACCCGATATCGACCTCAAAAAATCGTTCAACTAATGGGAGATTTACCACCCGCACGAGTCACCCTGAAATATGTGTTTAACCAGACAGGGGTGGATTATGCTGGTCCTATTTGGCTACGTTCGATGGTAGGAAGACGAAACAAACCTCATAAAGGGTATATAGCGATTTTTGTCTGTATGAGCAGCAAGGCTGTGCATATAGAATTGGTCAGCGATCTATCTACAAGCGCTTTCCTGGCTGCCTTGAAGCGTTTCATGTCAAGAAGAGGAGTTTGTTCGGACATCTTTAGTGATAACGGCACCAACTTCGTCGGCGCTAGAAACCGTCTTCAAGAAATCTACAAACTAAATAAGTCAATAAAACATAATAATCAAGTTTCAAATTTTTTATTAGATTACCAAACAAAATGGCATTTCTCACCACCGTCCGCTCCACATCATGGGGGTTTGTACGAAGCAGCTGTCCGATCAACCAAATATAATTTGAGAAGAGTTTTGGGTACTACTATACTCAATTTTGAAGAGATGACCACATTACTCACACAAATAGAGGCAATTTTAAATTCACGGCCTCTATGTTCACTGTCACCTGATGACGTCGACTTGTTAACACCGGCACATTTCATTATTGGACATCCACTTATTTTGCCACCCGATCAAGATTTCACAAACGTTAAACAACATGCACTTACACGATGGCATCTTATCCAACAAATGGTGCAACACTTTTGGAAACGTTTTTATGCCGAATATTTGACCACATTACACAACCGCTCGAAGTGGCAACATAAAAACGTAAACATCAAAATCAACGACATCGTTCTAATACGCGATGACAACATACCACCAGCACAATGGCCATTAGGCAAAATTGTTGAGACGCATCTCGATCAAGATGGACTTGTACGAGTCGTTTCAATACAATCAAAAAATGGAATATTCAAACGACCAATAACCAAGATAGTACTGCTACCAGTATCTTGAACTTAATAGTTCAACGTCGGCGGTATGTCTGCACTCGTGCAGATAAACAAATTTCATCGCATGAACTTCGTTATAATCCAAATCCAAGAAGTCTTGTACACCAAATAATCTGTCTCTGAAATTATTGAAAAAACAGAATTAGTAATTTATTAAATAATTATTCAAATTTATACTTAGCTTGTAATTTGTAAATTGTGTCAAGGTCAACAGTGTTTTTCTTTATATTTTTTGATTGTTTGACATTTCGTCAGCTGTTAAATTAAGTACTAAAAATATTCTTAAAATTGTAGAAATAACACCATCTATTATTAAACATTGTAACCATTAATATTATCTTAGCTTTAAACCTTTATACCAATTAAAATATAAAAATTAAAATTTAAATTACCCGCTATAACCTACCATAAGCCAAATGAATTAACCAATCAAAAATTGCCACCATGACCGCTATTGGTTAGATTATATTTTTATGGTTCACCATCATGGGTGGACTCTTTTTCTTGTATAATAAGTTTTCTTTTTGTGACAGTACAATTTGTAAGCTTGAGGAAGTGAAACTAAAATTAATAAAATAATTAAATTGTAAACAACAAGTTTTAATATAAATATATGTGTATAAAAAATATACAAAACCGTTTTACCAGTTTGATCATTGTTTGTTTCTAAAAACCAAGTTATCTACTTATAACTATACTGTGTAAACAATCTATAAAATCATTCTACCAGTTGATCAGTGTTTTGTATTAAGTGGCCATTGTTCGTGAGTGCTTTTAAATACGTAACCATACACGTATTGAGACCGGAGTTGAGAAGCCGAATTACCCGTTGATTGAGGGAAATAAACCAGCCTTATCCATCATCATATACAGTCCACCGTCGTTCAGTGATAAATATAGAAAATCTCAAAATACGGTTTCAGAAAATTCTAAACTTATTGTTCACAAATATGGCAATTTGGCTATAAGACAGGCAACAGCTTTTGAAATGGCTTGGCATGCTTATAATCATAGTATATACACCTACCAAAAAATCACAGTGCAGGGCAATCACAAGGCACTGACTTTCTTAAGAAAATTTTCAGCTCGGTGTTTACAAATATTTATTGCAATTTAACCACGTGAAAGACATTAGCTTAGTGCCATAATGTCATTGGTGATAAATTTGGGAAATTTTAAGATACGAACTTTTTTAAGAAAATCCTAAATTGTATGTTCACAAATATGGCAATTTGACAGATATGCACTGTCCTAATTAATTTATTTTTTAGGTATGTATTAATCTGGCTTATTATATTTTCGTTAAATAAAACAATTCGATTTGAATACAGGTATATAATAAAACATTAGAGGGCTTCGCCCCCTGCTCACTTCGCTCGCAACCCCCGACGACAGCTCAATTCGCTCGCCAACACTGCTCATATCTTCCAAATCTGTGTATGTATTCGAATTATAAATAATGTAATGAAATGAAACATTTGTGATCTGATTCTCTAAAAATGTAGCTTTTTTTCAGTGGATTTGATTTTTAAATAAAGAGAGATAATTTAATTAAAACAAACAAAAGTTATGATTTTTCGTTGTTTACTAATGTCAACCTGTTTTGTTGTATTGGTTAGTTAGTTCTAATTTATTAAAAACTTCATAAGCGTCGAGATGTGGATAGCTGGTTTGTTCACCAGTAATGAAGTTATTACTGAATCTAATCATTACCTAATTTACTCTCACTTCAAATACCTGGCATCTCCTTGCGATTCAACATGTTTGTCTTCTTGGGACTTCTATGAATTTTGTTTTTTGTTTCCTCGTTCCGGCTATAACTTTTAAATTCTGTTGTCCAATTTTTTAACTGCTTAAAAACAGAAACAGAAGAAGTGATTCGTCAAATAATTGAAAGTATGCTTGGAGCTTCTTCTTAAAATATTGGTAGTAGGTAGTAAAATGATGTCATCTTGCCGGCGATGTCTATCATTTTGCCACATTTTTGTTTATAAAGACTAAGGAGAAAATAAAACACCTCTTATTTTGCCCATTGAATAAATAAAATAATTAATGCTCCAAAGCCTTCAAAGCAATAAACCGTCCGTTTTTTAAATAATATTGTCAATTTTTTTTTGTGCTTTTTGTACACTGCAATTTAAAAGCGGCTATAAGTGGTTTTTGATCTTTAAAGAAATTGTTTCAATTAACTGCTTCCTTCTATTAGGAAATAATTAAGCTAGTCACTGAGGAAATGTGTTTTCAATACTTCTTCAATTGAACGAATGAACGTTTTATTAAATACTATCTTCAAGTAATGTATTATGCATGGATATTTTATGTAAACGACATACCACTTAGTAGGTACGAGTAAATAAATCACAAAAAATCTATAACACAAATACAACAAACACACAATTTAAATTTATAACTTCGCCTAAAATTTTGTTTTTTGTTCAAATTTAGCACACCATAAGGCATTATAAATAATAACAATATTTCCCAAATAAAAAAAAAAAATTAATTTGAATCCCATCCAATTCTCTAGGTTTCCTATAAATTATTAGAGTGATACAATGTTTGTGAAATTTTGTTCTTCGAGTATTTTGAAAAAATTCTTAGAAGGGTACGCAGTAATAAAAAACAAAAATTTATTCAAATCAATGAGTGAAAATATAAATAACCGATTTTACTTTCCCGCATGTACGAGTTTTGTACATATATACGATATTTACATACAGACGAGTAGAAAAATCTTATCGTCGACGAAACAAACATAATATGGGCCTTGTTTATATGCCAAAACAATAAGTTTTAGTAATTTAACCGAACCAAATGTTTAGGATCTTATGTAAATCTAATTATAATTTTTATTTAAAGCTTCGAAACAAGTAAATATTTTTTTCTCTCATTCTGGCTCATTTGTGTTATGAAAATGACATTTTTATCATATTAAGATGCTGATAAGTATGCGAGCGCAAAAAAAAAAGGAAAAATATAATAAATTTAAGAATTTTTTGTTTTTTTTTTTTTCATTTTCGAAATAAAAAAAATGTGTTTCTGAACTGAATATGATTTTGATTGATGATGGAAAATGAATTTCAATTATTTAATTTATCTTCAAAATGAAAATGATGAAGACTAGTTAAATAAAAATATAATTTTATTTTTTTTTTGGCTATTGTAATAATGAAAAAGAAAAAGGAAAAAATAATAAATAAAATCGAAATATACGAGTATGTTGGCAAATGGAGAATACGATTTATATAAAATTGTATTTTATAAAGGGTGATAAAAAATATTTTATCATTTATATTTCAAGTTCTGTTACTTGTTGTCCCTGTTATTGACTCGTCAGTATAACGAAACTTTTATAATGTAGTTCAATGTTTTGAATGTGTTTAAACCAAATAATTATACACATTGCTAATAATGACCATGAACTGCGTTTCTTCCACAACGTTCATACGTATATCATAATGAAACAGTATTTAAATTAAAATCATTAACCTTCAAAATAATCCGCTCTGTGCAAATGGAATTAAAAATTCAATAGTTACAAATCGTGTTGCATTATTATTTCATCACGATTTATTGCAAAGCGTCCTATTCGCCCTTATTTTAAATAATAAAAAATAAAAATCTTGGTAGAAAGCAGCTTTCAAACATTAAATCGTAGTTGATTATCTAAACAGTTTTCATGTGACATTCTTCCGAAAACTATCATAGAATTTGTACTTTACCTGGAATTGAAACTGTTGAACATATTTCGTCTACAAGGAATTCAGAATGTAGTGACTAGTGAGTGTTTAATTAATAATTTGTGTAAATAATATGGATATTGAGATACTTTTCATTGCGCCTTGAAACAAATTATGCTTTAGACTTAACGAATTGCTAACAATTTCAGTTTTTCACAACATTTTTAATTATACAATGGCAAAATTATAAAAAAAAAAAAAATGTGTTAAAGCCATCGACTTTAAAAATAATTAAATTTTCATTAATGAAAATTATTTTAATTGTGTTTTAGGCTGATTTATCGTTGTGGTTATTATTGGTGATGGTGATACTCTAGTTTGTTCGATATTTGTATCTGTATGCAAAAATACCTCAGTATTTGGTTCATCCTCTACTGAAATGTATAATGGATGCAGGAATTGTTACGACTGCAACATCGGCATGGTATTGTGCTGGGTAATTTTAAATAAATGCAATCTCAATCAACAGCATTAACTAAATTATTGATGGCAAAATGGCAATTTGAGATGGCAAAGATATCAGTTGAAAGGGTATTTCTGAATAAACCTGCTATTTAAATCATAAAAAAGAATTTATTTGTAATAACAACTACGGCAGAATTATAAAAAGGCGAGGCAGCAGTTTTATCAGATGTTATTACGATTATACCCCAATATCACAACAACGCTTGGAGGGATGTATTGTAGATGAATCGTCAACACGGTAAAATTGATAAGTATAAGTATTTAAATTGGTTTTTCATTAGCACTGGGTTTCTTTTGTAAATTATTTTTTTATCATTACTTGTTTAGTGCGGATACTATACCCCAGATTTTTTTTGCAAAATTTTATGTGCTTTCGCCATCTTAAAAATATAAAAATACAGTAACAAAAAATTGGTTTCTGGTGTGAGTACTGAATTATCTCGGATTTCTTTAAAATAAAACTATAAAAAAATATATGATGTCCTGGTGTATCATGAACTGTAAGGTGAGTCATATTCATGATGTGCCGGTGCACTGTGGTAGCGAAACTGTTAAGTGACAAATATATGAAAGCACGACGTACAAAACCAAAAAAATCGCAAAAAGTTTGCACCTTCCACACACTTTCAATTTAGCAATAAATGACTCAACAATGTTTTATTAGAGTTTTACAAATTTTACAGTATTATTTATGTACATATTTCAAATTAGATAAAATAAAAGTTCCCATGAATAAATTCAGTAAAGTCTCCTATATATTCAAAGTTTCTTCGGTCCAGACAATGTTGCCTAATTTCGACAAATTTCAAAGTAAAACAGTAGAAAATTAAGGAGTTTGGTTCAATACAGCCACTATACCTCTATGAAAAGTCAAGAAGCATTTTTGGCATCGACCACATGCTTTCAACCAAACGATCGAATTAGAAGCTTAGAAGATTGAAATTAAATGTTTTCTGTTCGAATGAAAATGTTTAATACAGATAAAATTAAAATTTAATTTTCCAAGTAATTACTATGGCTGTGGTCGAATTCTCGAGTAAATCCGCAAAATTCGGTAAATGCATTTACCTTTTTTTGATGGAGGGTAAACGAAATAAAAAAACGTAACTGTTTCACGTTTGGATACTTTATTCTTTATTGTTATATCAACTGAACGAGTAAAAAACAGAAAAAATGCGTAATTTAACAAAAAACGAACATTAAAAATCTACATTTACCGTAGTAAATGATTTACCCGAGAATTCGACCGCAGCCTATATCTTTTAATTTAAAAATAGTATTGTATGGTACATTCAATCAAGTTCCACAAAATGTTAGCAAAATAATGCTAAAATTTTGAAATTAACAGTACGGTAATTAACAGTAATTAAGGGGAAATTCTTTTTCATTTTCAGTGATTTTGGTTGTAGGAAATTGCGGATAAATATTTATCCGCAAATTATCTGAATACATGCGGCCGCCTTTACTTTTACGAATTCGCACTTTCTCGATTTAATTTATTACTAAAATAATATCGAAAAATTCCAAACTCATAAGAGTAAGCTTTGCTTTCACAAGTTTACACGTTTACACATTATCTTAGTTTTTAAACAATCAGCATCCTGCGTGCAGGCCCAGTACCCTGATTCTCTAAACAGTAAGATAATGTGTAAACGGGTAAACCTAAAGTTATCTTGCTGGTTTTGTCATTTTGCATTCTCTAATTATCCATCAAGATAAAATTCAAAACGCTAAGATAAAAGAACGTCAAAATTTTACACAAATATTTATCTTGGGAAAAATTAACACAAACATTATTTTTAAGTTGTTTTTGTATTAATTCTTATTAAATTATATTATTATTTTATACAATAACATACATAAATAAAAACTGAGCGAAAATAATGTTTAAAACTTAGAATTGTCTGGTTATTTTGGTTACATTTTTTTTAAAATTTAATTTAGCAACATCAAAGCTAGGGACAAACGGGGCGTAGAAAATAATGTAGAATAAATAAATAGTTTAGAAATTAAATTAGATGCATAGCTGCGAGAAAGAAAAGCTAAAATTAGAGAGTAAAAAATTTGAGTTAGAGAAACAAAGATTGGCAGTTGAGACTCGCAAAGGTGCGGCTTCGGAAACCATAGCGCAATATGAGCTTAGATCATAACCATTGAGGATCCGTCTGTAATTATAATCTCTACATTTTAATTATTTAAAAATGAAATTACTAGTTTTTTTTTATTTTAAATATACATAATGAATTTAAATGTGATGAATCAAATATATTTTGTAATAACATTTATAAAACCATCATTTTTTTAGGTTATCCAAAATACTGCTTTCCACATAATTTTACTGCCCTTCCATATTGCCGTCTTCGCCAACAGCTACTTCGTCATATTCCTCATTGTCGATATTGATTTCGTGAAGTGGCATATTTGCTTCTACTTCTACATCATGTTATGCAGCACCGCACAAGAATTAATGATATGCCAGTTTTTTGGGGAGAATATCTCATCTTTCGCCAAAATTCGAAAACGTCCTTTAAGGACTCTGATGCATCTTTCGACGCAATTTCTGCTGGTTCTACATTATAGTTTTGCTCGTACTCATCTGTGGAGTTCTAATTGTTGTTGGCGGTTCTAATTGGTAAAAAATGGCTTTTGCCCATACCCGCCATCGCCTAGAATAATGAAAATAACGCATTTTATTTGCTATCTATAGCCTATTCAAATATTTACCAATTAACCACGTTTAATGTTTCCATTTTCACATATAATTTCTCGCATCATTTTATGTTTCTTGATTAAATTATTCATACACATTAAAATTACTAACGCAAATGCATTTTATCAATTACATAACATTCACAAATAAATTTCATAAATTGTAATAGAAAATTGATATTTTGACATTTCGTCTATCTTGCTGAATTGCTGACTATAATTTTATCTTGGAAACAATTTTTTTTTACAGAATGTGATTTAAGCGTTCCAAGATAAATTTAAGTGTAAACTTTTATGTGTGTAAAATTTATCACGTTTGCACATTACAATTTATCTTGTTTTTTAGAGAATCAGGGTACAGGGTGCTAAACAATTTTACAAGTAAAAAGTTAAATTCTGTCGCACTCGCATGGTAACTTTTTGTCGCACTCGCGTTGTTGCCGGTCTCGGTACCATCGGTCAGCAATTTTCTTTTCCACGCTATAAAGTGGTACTTAGACGGCAAATTGAAAATTATTAATCATTTAGCTTTACGAGTAAATTGTAAATCAATTTATTGTCGAACCTCAATAAATTATTAAATGGCCTTATACTAATTCTGTCTATTCACTTTTATAGTGTCTCTACTGGTACCTTTCTACTTTTAGAGTGTCTCAATCGAGCTCAGGACTGCGGCGTGGTAAAATATAACCTTACGACGAATTTAATGTAAATCACAAAAAACCATTAAATACAAAGAAGTTGCATTCGAGAAAAAAAATTGTCTAGTTTTCTGTAGAACTTATTAAAAATATTTCGAAGTCGTAGTATAATTTTAGTATAAATAGTTTTTGATAAAATCCGAATACGAACTTCAATGTAACTTAGCCTTAATACAAAAGCTTTACATATTTATGATAGCGTTTAACACGTCACAACAACAAAATGAATGAACATTGAACAGGTATTACGATCAAAACATATTTTGATTTACACAATTTTTAAAATTTATAAATATTAATAATTTTGTTAATAACCGTCTTAACAATACTATTGAGGTACTTTAAATAAACTTAACTTTCAATCAAGCATAAACTACTATTGAAAAATATTCATATTTCTTATCTTCAATGTATTGAATGGTATTTTATCGTTCGAGAATGGCTCCAAAAATGTTTTCCTGCGATTCATCCAACCCGCACTTTATTTTAATATTTATTATTTTATTACTGTTTGGGGTTTATCATAATTATTGCTACTGTTTTACAATTGAACAAGATCCTCCTAATTAAATGTAGCATTAAGTAGATCGGCAAAAATCGTAAACGAAATTGTAATAATTTTTGATAATTAAAACCTAAGCGTAATTAAATTAATATATTTTAGAAATCTCCGTGAATGTCGATTAAATAAAATTAAACTAAGCCTATTATAAATAAAACATTTTAAGAATATTGTTATAATTAGTTTAATAAATGACTTTTCATCAAAATTCATTATGGTTTATTATTCCCCAAAAATACTAAAGCTATGATTTTTTGGCAATTCTTAATTTAAAAATTTTTATAAATAGTATACATATGCCTAAAGTAAAATTCAAAATAAACATAAAAAATTCATAAATTAATCTGTTTTGCTAATATTTTATTTCATTTGTGTTTAGTTTTAAAAAAAAATTATTCAACATTATCATTTTTACATAAAATTGGTTTAAATACAAAATTTAGAATATGTTTTATTTATTATAGTATGGTATAATTTCAATTTTTTTTTCTACTAGGGTTAGCAAATCAACCTAGATGATACAAAGCCGTAATTTAAAAACGAAGCTTTTATAAAGCAATTAGAAACGAGGAACGATTTCCACCTGGGAAAATTTCAACTTCAAAATTGATAGGAAAAGCAAAACAAATTCACAAAATATTAATAACATGTGATAATTTTGTGATTAAATAATTTTTTTTTTGTATTTTTCTGTAAACAACTATAGACATCTGTCGTACACTAGTCAAACTAAAGGTAAATCTAGCAAGTACAACTTTGCTTTATCAGGGTCAACTTTAATATATCTTTCAAAATAAAAGTTCGAAAAGCAGATTTTAGACATAATTTAATTTTAATATTTCTGCAATTAATAATTATTTAATACCAATATACTCTTCTTATTTGTTGTTGTTAAATATATGTAGAAAACTTTTATATAAACGTTTTATATCATTTTTGCTTTTTTTATTGAACAACTTGAAGCTAAAAAAACATCATTTTTACTATGGATTCCTATGGCGAACAAAGAAAATGTATACCACTAAGGATAAGGAAGCTTCTAAAGATTATGGCTCTATCAGAGATTCAGAGCCTCCAGTATCGACTGTATTTTTTACTTAGCTTAAAATCTTTACTATACAACTATATGGGAAAACAGTTATTTTCATTTACAGTTTTAGTTTATTAGAAATATGAACTTTTGTTTTGTTTTTATACGAAAATGTTCATAAAACAAGTTTATTTGATGAAAATGTTTATTTCTTAGTAAAAATCGTCTTGAAATATTTTTGAAACGTACAATATTGTTGTTTTTGTAATATACGTCATAAACATAACTTGAAATTTATAAACAATCACTCTTTCATTGCCTCCATTCCAATTTGAATTCGAATAACTTTCTATTGTTATTTTGTAAAGCATGCTAGATTGTTTTGATTTTTTTGTTTTCTTCGCACTCATTGTATTGATTTATTTTTTTCTGTTTGCTCTTTCTGATTTATTTTATTTTGATTATTCAGCGCCGACATGTTGTCTTTTTTCTTACCATTGGCTTCAGATGTGGACAAATGATGACGTCATTAATTTGAATTTTTTCTTGTCAATGCATATTAGTATTGTTGTAGAATAATTTAATTGTAATTTAATTAATCGATGAGTCAATCGAAATCGCGTTTTTTCATACAAACTCTTTGAAAATAAATGAATTTTTAGTGTTTCTATATCCCTTGTTTTAAGTTCATTTTTCGCGTGCCGGCTCTATTTACATTAAGATGGTTCTGGCTCTATACTCTAGAAAGCTCTGATATTATTTCTTTGTCTAATTTATAAAAAACACAACCAAACTTAAACTTATATTAAAAATCTGCTGTTATATCCAATTTCTTGCCTACATGACTTGTAAATCTTCTCTCCTCTCAATTTTATTTTCTGCTGATTATTTATATAAGAAAAAGAAGGAGGTTACCAGCCGTCTCAAATTTTCTTGTTCACAAAATTGTCCAAGCAATCAATTTTACATTGATGTTGTTGATTTTGCCATTAATTATATTTCAAAACAACGATACGCTTAGAAAATCTCAAGCGTGACAGATTCATTGTTTACCTCTGGAAATCCCCCCCCCCCACCCAAGCACCCTAACTTTAGTTAAACTTAAATCCATCATTAATTACCTACGATTTCAACAATATCAATAATGTCTAATTGTCTCGGTTATGAATAACGAAAATCAGTATTGTTGCAGCGGAAATTATAACTATTGTAAATTTGCATAATATTGTAAATTACCATTATCATCTGGCACTGAAAATGGGTCAAATAGCGAATAGGCACAAGGTCCCTATTTGATTATCCGGATTATCGAAAATTTTACAAGCATAACACATAAAAAATAAAACAAAAAGTTTTAGAAAGTCGACAAGAAAATACTTGCTTCTTCACTTTTACACGAAATTTTAAATATTCTCTTTAAGGTGATTTTGTATAGTTTAACTCTTAACGAAGCATTTCTGATACGTTTTATAGTTTTGGAGAAATTTGTTATTTTTGTTTAAACGAGTTCCCTAATACTATAATAAACATGTCTGCAAAGGTTGAAACCTGTAGACAACGCTCATGAAAGTCAACGGAATTTAGAGTATAAAGCGCCATCAAGGTGAGAGGTAAAGTGGGGGAAGTTTGAGACCTAGAAAACGTAGGGTTCTATACAAGTTTTTGGAGAAAACCTATTCAAGCAATTATCATTTTACGTAACGGACTAAATTAAAATTATTTTGGTTAAATCATCCACACTTGAACTTGCGAAAGGACAGGTTGTACACAATTACTACTACCTCCATTCTATGATGGTTAATGCAGCGGTTCAAACGTAAGTTGATCAGCGTTTAATAAATCTAATTTAAAGAGAACAAGAGGCTAAATTTATCTATCGTCGTAAGATTAACATTCGGCATAGCATCAATCTCATAGCAGACTATCTCTAGAATTACCAATTCAAGGAGCAACAGATGATAATTGCTCCCTAAGTTGGTAATTGTGGAGGCAAATGTGTGAAATGTACCAAAATATCGGTTTGGGGTAGCTTATAAAATTTTTTATTTTTTTTCGAGAGTAACTTATTTGTCAAAAGAATTGAAGAATTGTTGTTGCAAAGAATTGTGATTCCGTAAAATTGTTGTTCTGTGAAATTTTGTTCTATGAATTGTTTTCCATGAATTATTTTTCTTTGAATTTTCGTTGTTATCTTCGATACATTAAAATTTTTGGTTTCCTACGTGATTTATTCTCAAAAAAGGACAGGTACATATTAAATATGCTTTTATAATATTGTGTTGACAACAGGTGTTTTTTGTTTGAGATATTTAGGTGAAAATGTGCGGTGGTAGTTGCTTGATATGGGATCCTTTTTGCCCTACTTTTCAAGAATATGCGCACAATTGAATAAACTTGATTTGTTTTTTATTTTATTTGTTAATATAACTCATTAAGCACTCCATGTAAGTGATGCTACTCGAACGAAAATATTTCGCTTACTCTTGTCTTATACTTGTGCCGAATTCCGTTCGTCCCGTATTCTGAATTTTCCATGTTCATCTGAGATTGCTGATTTGATTGAATTCATCGGAAAAAAACTAGATCAAAATTTTAAACAAGTTTTTGTTGATGTATTTTGTTATTAGTTTAAAACATATGTGATTATTTAAGCGGGCTCCGCGAAATAAGGTAGCAGGAGTTAAACTGTACATGTATTATTATTTCTAACAATAATGCGCATTAAATGAATCAATTAACACACATTTGTTTCTAATATGCAAACTAGCCCAGTGAGCTCTGCAGTGAATTAAAATAAAAAAAATAAAATAAAAAAAACTCATAAAAGAAATGAAATTAAACTCGCAAAATTTGCTTTCACTTTCCGACTTTAATGTGCCTTAATTAAAATCGGAAATTTTTTTTTAAAAAAGTAAGTTTAAAATGGGAAACAAATTAGTTTCCGAGTTTAATTCCCTAATTTTATCGAACTTAGTTTCAATTTTAGCAGTTATGTAATGAGAATATTTTGTAGTGTACAAATAAATTGTACAATACTATACTGGAAGCAATTGTCATTAATAAGAATTTTTAAAAATTAAAAACAATACCTACTTTTAAATAATATTAAATAATAAATAATATTTTTATTAGGCAGTTGATTAATCCAATACACAGTAACATTGCCAAATTAACTTTTTATTTCAATATCAAATACATTCTCCTTTAGTTCGTATTTGATTGTGTCTACTGCATACCAAAACTCTGCAATTGAACCATTTCTCTACTTTTTTAAATAATTCCGGATAATCAGCTAAAGCTCTAAATTCATTATTCATCTTTTCAGCAATTTTTATATAATTATCTGGAAAAATTTCCAATATCAGAGGCAAACCTGCCAGTACTGTTAGTCTCTCCTGAAACTACACGACGAAGTACAAATGCATCAAATTTAAGTTTCATCTTTGATTTTTTCCTGAAATTATCATATTAGCTTATATAGCAATTTTTAATGTTGCTATAGCTAGTATTGAAATTGCATAATTCAAAATAATATAAAAGTGCATCCCATTGCTAGATAATATGGTCAATTGCAGCCTAAAAATAAAACAATTAAATGGCAATGTGTTAGTATAAAGTAATAAAATTAAATTAATTTACCAGATGTGATAGCCCACGTGTTGAAGCATATTTAAGTATTTTGTGTAATGCACTGCCGGAATATTCCTGAATTTTTATGACGTCCTTTTGCCTGCTAGCGCTTTTACAAATATGGCGGTTTCCCGTATAAGTTGATCAATTGAGCTACGAAGCTGAGATGCCGCGGACAACGAAATTAAATTAATGTTATAGCGGGTATATGTCGTTTAGCAAAAATGCGTTTCGCAAATGAAAGCTTGATCAAATTACCTTTAGCAAAAAAAAAACGTTTGGCAAATATTTCATTGGCAATGGCAATGGCAAATTCACTCATGTCAAATATTTGTTTGACGAGTTACTTTTTGGCAAATTATTCTTCAGGAATTATGAGGCATTTTGATCGCGCGATCCTGAAGAATAATTTCCGAAAAAGTAATTACTCTAAAATTTGAACAAAATTTTCGCATGCCGCGCCTGAATTAATAAAAATATTTTTGCTTCAAAATGAAAATTTAAATTCTGGAAAATGAAGATTCAATCTTCCTTTTTCCAGAATTTCATGTTGAAATATACTGGAAAATTGAGATTTCCATTCTAATTTTACTAATAAACCTCTATTTTCCAGATAATTCTAAATTTCCGTTTTCAAAGCAAAAATATGTTTATTAATTCCAGAAATAGCCAAGTTACAGGCTAATTGACCATATTCCGAAAGTTTATCCAAAATTCATTTAAGCTTCACATTTCCATCATACCTGTCGAATTTCATCATAATCGGTAAAGAAATGCCAAGTTACAATCTAATTAGGCATATTCAAAAACTTCATCTAAAAATCATTTAACAATCCCATTTCCACCATACTTGTCAAATTTAATCACAATAAGTTAAGAAACAGCTATGTTATAGGATATTTATATTCTAAAAATGTATCCAAAATCATTTAAAAATTCCATTTACATCGTACCTGTCAAATTGATAATAGATTTTTTGATTAAACCTACATGTGCCATTCAATTGGTTTTGTCATATGATATTTGCCAAATATGCAAATTTGCCAAAGATATTTTGATAAAACGTAACATTGTCAAATGTCGTTTGCCATTTAAACGGCTCCCCCCATTTCCATCGTACCTGTCAAATTCATCCACAATCGGTTAAGAAATAGTCAAGTTACAGGCTAGTATCCATATTCCAAAAATGAATCCAAAATCATTTAAACAATCCATTTACAAATTAATAATAGCTTTTCGATTAAACGTACATTTGCCATTCAATTTGTTTTGCCATATGATGTTTGCCAGATTTGATTAACGACGGCGAAATTTAAATTATGCTGAGTTACAAACAAGCTCAATAACATCTCGAACTTGATTGCCTCGTCGTTAATTACAGTGATTTCCCTTTCCAAAACCTGATTTATTTTAGCAATTTTTGTAGCAATCACTCATACTCCTTTTTCTAAGTTTCTTGCTATGTAGCAATCTTTTTTTGGTTTCAGCGATTGTTCGGATACATTTGACCTTGTTGCCTTACCACCACGGAGAGACACGTCACCGGCTAGCTCTGTTCGGTGAGGTTATTTTTGGTCGTGGGGTATTTTCTCTCTCGGTAAAACAACATAATATTTTTAGAGAGTCACG
>CAUVYM010000836.1:0-21167 GCA_963556165.1 Tipula helvola | reverse complement strand
CCGTTATATGCTATTTGCATGTGTATATGTACATAATATACACATTTACATACTTCAATATATTTTTACTTACAATAAAAAAATGGCGGATCGATATGCCCTAAAAACAAAGATTACTATTATGGTGCGTTTTTTTTATTCAATTTGAATAAGTTTGGGATAATTGGAATTTATTAAATTTGCAAATTAAAATCAAATATTATTAATTATATTAATTAGAATTATGTACTATATACCTAATCCATATATTTAATTTTAAATTGAATAAAATCTATAAATATGTCATATTTTATGTACATTACGGATTTTGTACTAAAATATGTAATTACGTATGTATATGTATGTATATTTATTTATTTAAACATATAATGATTAAACATTAATTTTATTAATAATATTTATGTACAATGTACATATACGAGTGAATTTATGTTTTTGATATTTTTCATTAAGGCGAGAAAAACGAGCGAATTTACCTTAATTACCGTTTAGTTTGTCATTTTGTTCAAGTTATTTGTCAAATTTGATCATAAAATGTACTCAATTATCCGTATTTGGTATAAAATTATTAATATTTTGACAGTTTAATAACGAAATGTACCATTTTGCCTTTAATCTGTCATTTTGTACATACTAGTATTTATCAAATTTGGTCGAAAAATTTGGTATAAAAGTTTTAATATTTGACAGTTTAATGACGAAATTTATTATTTTGTCTTTAATTTGTCATTTTGTACATGCTATTTATCAAATTTTGTCTACAATGTTGCTGTATTTGGCATAAAATTCTTAACATTTTGCCGCCGGCTGTGAAGCATATATACAAAATGAAAATGGCGTCTCTTAATGTACATAATAATATTCGTAAATAAATTGTAATTTGTCATTTTGTACATGATATTTAACAAATTTTGTCGACAATGTTGCTAAATTATCCGGCTTTGAAGCATATACAAAATGGCGTCTCTTAATATAATAATATTCGTAAATAAATTGTAATTTGACATTTTGTACAGGCTATTTATCTAATTTTGCCGACAATGTTGCTGAATTATCCGTATTTCGTATAAAAGTTTTAATATTTTGACAGTTTAATGACATTATATTAATAATATTCGTAAATAAATTGTAATTTGACATTTTGTACATGCTATTTATCAAATTTTGTCGACAATGTTGCTGAATTATCCGTATTTGGTATAAAAGTTTTAATATTTTGACAGTTTAATGACATTACATTAATAATATCGTAAATAAATTGTAATTTGACATATTGTACATGATATTTAACAAATTTTGTCGATATGTTGCTGAATTATCCGTATTTGGTATACAATTTTTAACATTTTGCCAGCTGTGAAGCATATACAAAATGGCGTCTCTTAATATAATAATATTCGTAAATAAATTGTAATTTGACATTTTGTACAGGCTATTTATCTAATTTTGTCGACAATGTTGCTGAATTATCCGTACATATTTGGTATAAAAGTTTTAATATTTTAACAGTTTAATGACATTCCATTAATAATATTCGTAAATAAATTGTAATTTGACATTTTGTACATGCTATTATCTAATTTTGTCTACAATGTTGATAAATTATCCGTATTTGGTATAAAAGTTTTAATATTTTGACAGTTTAATGACGAAATTTATTATTTTGCCTTTAATTTATCATTTTGTACATGCTATTTATCTAATTTTGTCTACAATGTTGCTGAATTATCTGTATTGGTATAAAATTCTTAATATTTTACCGCCGGCTGTGAAGCATATACAAAATGGCGTCTCTTAATATAATAATATTAGTAAATAAATTGTAATTTGACATTTTGTACATGATATTTCTCTAATTTTGTCAATAATGTTGCTGAATTATCCGTATTTGGTATAATGAAGTTTTAATATTTTGACAGTTTAATGACATTACATTAATAATATTCGTAAATAAATTGTAATTTGACATTTTGTATATTTTATTTATCTAATTTTGTCGACAATGTTGCTAAATTATCCGTATTTGGTATAATAAAGTTTTAATATTTTGACAGTTTAATGACATTACATTAATAATATTACTAAATAAATTGTAATTTGACATATTGTACATGATATTTATCTAATTTTGTCGATAATGTTGCTGAATTATCCGTATTTGGTATAAAAGTTTTAATATTTTGCCGGCTGTGAAGCATATATACAAAATGAAAATGGCATCTCTTAATGTAATAATATTCGTAAATAAATTGTTATAAAAAAAGAAAATATGAGTTTCGCTACTCTAAATAATAAAATTTATTTATGTATTTTTTTATAAATCACTTGTCAAAATTAATTGACAATTTTTTTGTAGATTGCAAAAATACCTCAACTATTTATGTAAGTGCTCACTGGGTTGATATAAAAAACGCTACAGTGCACATACTAATTTTATTATCTCACTCTCTCTTCTCTCTTTCTTTCTTTAAATGGATACAATATTATTTATATAATTTAATCCCGTTTTTTTATTAAATTAAATGTATATAGATATATTACAATAATATATTTATTTGATATTGAAGATTAATAAAAAATAATAAAATTGATTTTAAATATGAGAATATTGTAAATATTTTTTTTTGGTTAGAAAAATATTTGAAATTTGATTAATTTGAATTACCCACAGATGTCATTAGGCAAGCGGAAGATTTCTATGGTTTGATGTTTCTTGGACGGTTAAATAATTTTAAATATTTTATATGTGTTTAAAATTACATATGTTTATACATACATCCATATACACATATTTTCATATTTGAGAGTGTATTCAACTAAAATATTATGTAAAAATACAAAAATTTTATTATCTCGTCAAAGTCAAATTCTAATGTTACAATTACAAATACATACGACTAATAAAAACGCATATTTTTGTATTTTTTTTTTTTTTGTCTGTTCATTTTAGTATATGTTTACGTCACCGTCATAATATATTTTTATTTATGTTTGGTTTTGGGCGTCATTTAAAAATTTTGTATTGGTTATAACAAAATATACGAGATTAAAGTAATAATTAATTTTCATAGATATGTACATATGTAGATGATGATTATGAATATATTCTTTTTGTAATAATTAAATAAATTGTGGTCCTGAAAAGGACCGTTTTGATTGTTATAATGCGCGGCGATCATTCACACAAATTATTATAAATAATTTATTTTGAACTTGTATATTTGGTCACAGCTTTTGTGCCTTCACTTACAGCATGCTTAGCTAATTCACCAGGTAACAATAGACGAACGGCTGTTTGAATTTCCCGTGATGTAATTGTTGATCGTTTATTATAATGAGCTAAACGTGAAGCTTCAGATGCAATTCTTTCAAAAATATCATTAACAAATGAATTCATGATGCTCATGGCTTTTGATGAAATACCAGTATCGGGATGAACTTGTTTCAATACTTTATAAATGTAAATGGCGTAACTTTCCTTGCGGCGTTTACGCTTGGTTTTTTTGTCTCCCTTTGAAATATTTTTTTGAGCTTTTCCAGCTTTCTTCGCTGCTTTACCGCTTGTTTTTGGTGGCATTTTCACAAAATTTTATTTATTTTCACTGACACTTTATTAAAAACACGTTTTAGATAATAAAACTGATGATGATGATAATATGGTTAAAATTCGTATAGTGCAGCTCTTTTATTCTTGAATTTAGTTAAAATATGTGTTATTATGAAACCACGCCTATTAAATATGTTTGGTTATATGTTTATTGTAAACATCTGCTGTTGCAGGGTATATAAGGGGTATTTTTTGGTATATTCTACTATTCTGTTGAGTTGTTGTATCGTTTTATTTGAATTTAAAACTAAAAAAAATAATAAAATATGTCTGGTCGCGGTAAAGGTGGTAAAGTTAAGGGAAAGGCAAAGTCACGTTCAAATCGTGCTGGATTACAATTTCCAGTTGGAAGAATTCATCGTTTATTACGTAAAGGAAATTATGCTGAACGTGTTGGTGCCGGTGCTCCTGTATATTTAGCTGCCGTTATGGAATATTTAGCAGCTGAAGTATTAGAATTGGCGGGTAACGCAGCAAGAGATAATAAGAAAACAAGAATTATTCCACGTCATTTACAATTAGCAATCCGTAATGATGAAGAATTAAATAAATTATTATCTGGTGTCACAATTGCTCAAGGTGGTGTTTTACCAAATATTCAAGCTGTTTTATTACCAAAGAAAACTGAGAAGAAAGCTTAAATTTTCTTCATTCATCGATCGAGCTAATTTAAGAAAAAATCCGTCCTTTTCAGGACGACCATAAATATATATTTAATTAAAAGAGTAAATTTATAATTACAAAATAAATATTATTATACATATGACCCATTTGTAAAATCTGTAATAAAAAAAAAAAATGTCCTAAAATACAGTGTACACATCTTCTTAGAATTTGTAGCGTCTTTCTATTCAAAAAAATTTCCATTACGCCGCCACATGGCTAAAAAAAAAAAAATTTATAGCGTCGTCAACAAAAATTGTATATCAAAAATTTTCCATGCCGCTTGACACAAAACATTTTTTTAGCATCGGTTTGATGATGTCATAAAAATTTACTTAAAAAAAAAAGTCACCGTAAAAAAATGGTTGTATGTATGTATTGTCAAAATTATAATTTTGATTTATGTGTAATAAATAAAATTCTTATTTTTAAATTTATATTTTGATGGTCCTGAAAAGGACCGTTTTGTTTATAAAATTAATTACATAAATGTATTAATTTAAGCACGTTCACCACGAATACGTCTTGCCAATTGAATATCTTTTGGCATTATTGTAACACGTTTGGCATGAATAGCGCATAAATTAGTATCTTCAAATAAACCAACTAAATATGCTTCACTAGCTTCTTGTAGAGCCATTACAGCTGATGATTGAAAACGTAAATCGGTTTTAAAATCTTGAGCAATTTCACGAACGAGACGTTGGAATGGTAATTTACGAATTAAAAGCTCAGTTGATTTTTGATAACGACGAATTTCACGTAATGCTACAGTACCAGGACGATAACGATGTGGTTTTTTAACACCTCCAGTAGCTGGTGCACTTTTACGGGCCGCTTTTGTAGCCAATTGTTTACGTGGTGCTTTACCACCAGTTGATTTACGAGCAGTTTGTTTTGTTCTCGCCATATTTTATTATTCTTTTTTTCACTGTTTACAAACACAGACACAACACAACACAACACAATATGTAATAGAACTTATGTAGTCAATAAGAAAGACAAATTTATAATGTGAAAAATGTCGACTTACCGTGTTTATTATATAGGCAGAAATTACATACACATATAAAGAAATTAAATGTTAGAGCAAAAAGTAAAACTTATACTGTTTATAGGAATATTATGAGTTAGAATAGGATAGCAATTAATTTGATAATATATTAACAATATAATATTTATGTGTATATGTTAAATTAGTCCCCATCTTTTATTTTGTTAAATTAGTCGCCATCTTTTATTTTATATATTTTTCGTTCTCCGACGATTATATAAACCCGTCATATTCTACATAAAATCATCATTTCAAGTTTGGATTTTTGTGTGTAAAGTACAGTGGTTCTTAAAATAATAATAAAAAATGACTGGTCGAGGCAAAGGTGGTAAAGGGTTAGGAAAAGGTGGAGCAAAACGTCATCGTAAAGTTTTACGTGATAATATCCAAGGTATTACAAAACCAGCAATTCGTCGTTTAGCCCGTCGAGGTGGTGTTAAAAGAATAAGCGGTTTAATTTATGAAGAAACACGTGGTGTATTAAAAGTATTTTTGGAAAATGTTATTCGTGATGCAGTAACATATACAGAACATGCTAAACGTAAAACTGTTACCGCTATGGATGTTGTATATGCATTAAAACGTCAAGGTCGTACATTGTACGGTTTTGGAGGTTAATTTTAATACTCGCTGCTCCCGTAACACGAACGTCATATCAAAAAATAAAAACCGTCCTTTTCAGGACGAACAATAAATTCAATTTAAAAAAAGTATAAATTTATAAAATGCAATTTAGGTGTAATAATATTGTACTCATTATCGTTGTGTACTTTAAAATTTGTTTTACATACGATTTTAGATTTTTAGTCTTGTTATTTTTATCATTTATGTAATTCGACAGTCAATCATGAAAATTCTAAGTTGAATTTGAAATTGTTGTTTGTGTAATTCATAAATTTTAATACGATTTCTCATACATAATATTATTTCGATTAGAAGCTGAAAAAAATCGGTTTTAATCTTTTGCGTCTTGTCTAAAAATAAAAATGTGTGCGTGTGTTGTAATTTTTTTTTTATTTTAATGTACGTATGTAGGCATTTGTGATCGATAAAAAATAATTTTCTTTTTAAATTAATTAAATTGATGGTCCTGATAAGGACCGATTTTGTACTAAGTACCGTGTAGTACTTACACGCGCGAATTTTTTTGTTTTTTTGCATTACCCATAATTTATTTTTTAGCTGCTGCCTTTTTGGGTGCAGCTCTTTTAGGCTTTGGAGTTTTAGGTTTTTTTGCACTATCAGCTTTTGGTTTAGTTGGTTTTTGTTTTGGAGCCGATTTAACACCAGTTTTTTTAACACTCTTTGCTGTTGCGACCGCCGCTTTCTTTTTATCAGTAGCTGGTTTCTTTGCCGCTGCTTTCTTAGCCCCAGCAACTGCTGCCTTTTTAGCTACAGATTTTGGTTTTTTATCACCACTTGCCTTTTTAGGAGCCGCTTTTTTGGCTGCCGCTGCCTTAGGTTTGTCACCACCGGTTGATTTTTTAGGAGCTTTTGGTTTTAATGCAGCTGACATTTTAAATGAACCAGATGCTCCTTTACCTTTTGTTTGCACTAATTGACCACCAATAACAGCACCTTTTAAATATTTTTTAATGAATGGTGATAATTTATCCGCATCAATTTTATATGTTGCCGAAATATATTTTTTAATTGCTTGCAATGATGAACCACCACGTTCTTTTAATGCTTTTATCGCACTTTGTACCATTTCTGATGTTGGTGGATGATTTGGTTTAGTTTTTGGTTTTTTAGCACCACCCGCACCAGCAGCTGCCTTTGTTTTCTTAACTTTTGGTGATTTGGCGGCTGGTGTTGTTGCTGCAGGAGCGTCACTTGAGATTGTTGCTTCAATATCGGCCATTTTTTTTATTTTTCACTTTTTTATTAAAACTTTAATAAAAACACAATTTAATTTGTTAATACAATGAATACACTTTTAAACAAACACTTTTTTTATATAGAAAATTTGCCATTTTAACACGATTAAATAAAACGTTTTACATGCAGGAAGTAAATACTACCTATCCGTAGTATAATTTTGGTGACATTTATATTTTTTGGAATTATTTTATACGATTTTTTATATATTTGTAATTATATTTTTAATATTTTATCACAATAATATGATTAAATATGTTACTAATTATGAAATGAATAAATAAAATTTACAATTTAATATTTATTTTGTACATTTTTTTCAATTTTTTTACAAAATTATATACAAATTTTTATACTTTTTCCAATAAAAATCGATATTTTAGTAATAAATACATAAAATTATGTATAAATGTTATGACAAATGAATAATTTAATTATAATACTATGTTTTAACAATAACATTTATTTAAAATTTTATATTTTTATTATATTTTTTCAAAAATAATTTCATCATAAAAAATGTTCATACAAAATGCCAAAAAATTATATTCATATAGTATATGCCGCCATTAATAAATAAATAAGTATGTATGTATGCATGTGTGTGTATAGTGTTATATTCTTTTATATTGTATTAATTTAAAAAAAAAAAATACATTTATGCACAAAATAATTTTATTTTATTTTATTACAATAATTAATAAAATATATTTTTATTTTAATTATACATAAATAAATAATATAATTATAAATAATTATAGAAAATAAAAAATTAATTCATTTTCCGTTATATGCTATTTGCATGTGTATATGTACATAATATACACATTTACATACTTCAATATATTTTTACTTACAATAAAAAAATGGCGGATCGATATGCCCTAAAAACCAAAGATTACTATTATGGTGCGTTTTTTTTATTCAATTTGAATAAGTTTGGGATAATTGGAATTTATTAAATTTGCAAATTAAAATCAAATATTATTAATTATATTAATTAGAATTATGTACTATATACCTAATCCATATATTTAATTTTAAATTGAATAAAATCTATAAATATGTCATATTTTATGTACATTACGGATTTTGTACTAAAATATGTAATTACGTATGTATATGTATGTATATTTATTTATTTAAACATATAATGATTAAACATTAATTTTATTAATAATATTTATGTACAATGTACATATACGAGTGAATTTATGTTTTTGATATTTTTCATTAAGGCGAGAAAAACGAGCGAATTTACCTTAATTACCGTTTAGTTTGTCATTTTGTTCAAGTTATTTGTCAAATTTGATCATAAAATGTACTCAATTATCCGTATTTGGTATAAAATTATTAATATTTTGACAGTTTAATAACGAAATGTACCATTTTGCCTTTAATCTGTCATTTTGTACATACTAGTATTTATCAAATTTGGTCGAAAAATTTGGTATAAAAGTTTTAATATTTTGACAGTTTAATGACGAAATTTATTATTTTGTCTTTAATTTGTCATTTTGTACATGCTATTTATCAAATTTTGTCTACAATGTTGCTGTATTTGGCATAAAATTCTTAACATTTTGCCGCCGGCTGTGAAGCATATATACAAAATGAAAATGGCGTCTCTTAATGTACATAATAATATTCGTAAATAAATTGTAATTTGTCATTTTGTACATGATATTTAACAAATTTTGTCGACAATGTTGCTAAATTATCCGGCTTTGAAGCATATACAAAATGGCGTCTCTTAATATAATAATATTCGTAAATAAATTGTAATTTGACATTTTGTACAGGCTATTTATCTAATTTTGCCGACAATGTTGCTGAATTATCCGTATTTCGTATAAAAGTTTTAATATTTTGACAGTTTAATGACATTATATTAATAATATTCGTAAATAAATTGTAATTTGACATTTTGTACATGCTATTTATCAAATTTTGTCGACAATGTTGCTGAATTATCCGTATTTGGTATAAAAGTTTTAATATTTTGACAGTTTAATGACATTACATTAATAATATTCGTAAATAAATTGTAATTTGACATATTGTACATGATATTTAACAAATTTTGTCGATATGTTGCTGAATTATCCGTATTTGGTATACAATTTTTAACATTTTGCCAGCTGTGAAGCATATACAAAATGGCGTCTCTTAATATAATAATATTCGTAAATAAATTGTAATTTGACATTTTGTACAGGCTATTTATCTAATTTTGTCGACAATGTTGCTGAATTATCCGTACATATTTGGTATAAAAGTTTTAATATTTTAACAGTTTAATGACATTCCATTAATAATATTCGTAAATAAATTGTAATTTGACATTTTGTACATGCTATTTATCTAATTTTGTCTACAATGTTGATAAATTATCCGTATTTGGTATAAAAGTTTTAATATTTTGACAGTTTAATGACGAAATTTATTATTTTGCCTTTAATTTATCATTTTGTACATGCTATTTATCTAATTTTGTCTACAATGTTGCTGAATTATCTGTATTTGGTATAAAATTCTTAATATTTTACCGCCGGCTGTGAAGCATATACAAAATGGCGTCTCTTAATATAATAATATTAGTAAATAAATTGTAATTTGACATTTTGTACATGATATTTCTCTAATTTTGTCAATAATGTTGCTGAATTATCCGTATTTGGTATAATGAAGTTTTAATATTTTGACAGTTTAATGACATTACATTAATAATATTCGTAAATAAATTGTAATTTGACATTTTGTATATTTTATTTATCTAATTTTGTCGACAATGTTGCTAAATTATCCGTATTTGGTATAATAAAGTTTTAATATTTTGACAGTTTAATGACATTACATTAATAATATTACTAAATAAATTGTAATTTGACATATTGTACATGATATTTATCTAATTTTGTCGATAATGTTGCTGAATTATCCGTATTTGGTATAAAAGTTTTAATATTTTGCCGGCTGTGAAGCATATATACAAAATGAAAATGGCATCTCTTAATGTAATAATATTCGTAAATAAATTGTTATAAAAAAAGAAAATATGAGTTTCGCTACTCTAAATAATAAAATTTATTTATGTATTTTTTTATAAATCACTTGTCAAAATTAATTGACAATTTTTTTGTAGATTGCAAAAATACCTCAACTATTTATGTAAGTGCTCACTGGGTTGATATAAAAAACGCTACAGTGCACATACTAATTTTATTATCTCACTCTCTCTTCTCTCTTTCTTTCTTTAAATGGATACAATATTATTTATATAATTTAATCCCGTTTTTTTATTAAATTAAATGTATATAGATATATTACAATAATATATTTATTTGATATTGAAGATTAATAAAAAATAATAAAATTGATTTTAAATATGAGAATATTGTAAATATTTTTTTTTGGTTAGAAAATATTTGAAATTTGATTAATTTGAATTACCCACAGATGTCATTAGGCAAGCGGAAGATTTCTATGGTTTGATGTTTCTTGGACGGTTAAATAATTTTAAATATTTTATATGTGTTTAAAATTACATATGTTTATACATACATCCATATACACATATTTTCATATTTGAGAGTGTATTCAACTAAAATATTATGTAAAAATACAAAAATTTTATTATCTCGTCAAAGTCAAATTCTAATGTTACAATTACAAATACATACGACTAATAAAAACGCATATTTTTGTATTTTTTTTTTTTTTGTCTGTTCATTTTAGTATATGTTTACGTCACCGTCATAATATATTTTTATTTATGTTTGGTTTTGGGCGTCATTTAAAAATTTTGTATTGGTTATAACAAAATATACGAGATTAAAGTAATAATTAATTTTCATAGATATGTACATATGTAGATGATGATTATGAATATATTCTTTTTGTAATAATTAAATAAATTGTGGTCCTGAAAAGGACCGTTTTGATTGTTATAATGCGCGGCGATCATTCACACAAATTATTATAAATAATTTATTTTGAACTTGTATATTTGGTCACAGCTTTTGTGCCTTCACTTACAGCATGCTTAGCTAATTCACCAGGTAACAATAGACGAACGGCTGTTTGAATTTCCCGTGATGTAATTGTTGATCGTTTATTATAATGAGCTAAACGTGAAGCTTCAGATGCAATTCTTTCAAAAATATCATTAACAAATGAATTCATGATGCTCATGGCTTTTGATGAAATACCAGTATCGGGATGAACTTGTTTCAATACTTTATAAATGTAAATGGCGTAACTTTCCTTGCGGCGTTTACGCTTGGTTTTTTTGTCTCCCTTTGAAATATTTTTTTGAGCTTTTCCAGCTTTCTTCGCTGCTTTACCGCTTGTTTTTGGTGGCATTTTCACAAAATTTTATTTATTTTCACTGACACTTTATTAAAAACACGTTTTAGATAATAAAACTGATGATGATGATAATATGGTTAAAATTCGTATAGTGCAGCTCTTTTATTCTTGAATTTAGTTAAAATATGTGTTATTATGAAACCACGCCTATTAAATATGTTTGGTTATATGTTTATTGTAAACATCTGCTGTTGCAGGGTATATAAGGGGTATTTTTTGGTATATTCTACTATTCTGTTGAGTTGTTGTATCGTTTTATTTGAATTTAAAACTAAAAAAAATAATAAAATATGTCTGGTCGCGGTAAAGGTGGTAAAGTTAAGGGAAAGGCAAAGTCACGTTCAAATCGTGCTGGATTACAATTTCCAGTTGGAAGAATTCATCGTTTATTACGTAAAGGAAATTATGCTGAACGTGTTGGTGCCGGTGCTCCTGTATATTTAGCTGCCGTTATGGAATATTTAGCAGCTGAAGTATTAGAATTGGCGGGTAACGCAGCAAGAGATAATAAGAAAACAAGAATTATTCCACGTCATTTACAATTAGCAATCCGTAATGATGAAGAATTAAATAAATTATTATCTGGTGTCACAATTGCTCAAGGTGGTGTTTTACCAAATATTCAAGCTGTTTTATTACCAAAGAAAACTGAGAAGAAAGCTTAAATTTTCTTCATTCATCGATCGAGCTAATTTAAGAAAAAATCCGTCCTTTTCAGGACGACCATAAATATATATTTAATTAAAAGAGTAAATTTATAATTACAAAATAAATATTATTATACATATGACCCATTTGTAAAATCTGTAATAAAAAAAAAAAATGTCCTAAAATACAGTGTACACATCTTCTTAGAATTTGTAGCGTCTTTCTATTCAAAAAAATTTCCATTACGCCGCCACATGGCTAAAAAAAAAAAAATTTATAGCGTCGTCAACAAAAATTGTATATCAAAAATTTTCCATGCCGCTTGACACAAAACATTTTTTTAGCATCGGTTTGATGATGTCATAAAAATTTACTTAAAAAAAAAAGTCACCGTAAAAAAATGGTTGTATGTATGTATTGTCAAAATTATAATTTTGATTTATGTGTAATAAATAAAATTCTTATTTTTAAATTTATATTTTGATGGTCCTGAAAAGGACCGTTTTGTTTATAAAATTAATTACATAAATGTATTAATTTAAGCACGTTCACCACGAATACGTCTTGCCAATTGAATATCTTTTGGCATTATTGTAACACGTTTGGCATGAATAGCGCATAAATTAGTATCTTCAAATAAACCAACTAAATATGCTTCACTAGCTTCTTGTAGAGCCATTACAGCTGATGATTGAAAACGTAAATCGGTTTTAAAATCTTGAGCAATTTCACGAACGAGACGTTGGAATGGTAATTTACGAATTAAAAGCTCAGTTGATTTTTGATAACGACGAATTTCACGTAATGCTACAGTACCAGGACGATAACGATGTGGTTTTTTAACACCTCCAGTAGCTGGTGCACTTTTACGGGCCGCTTTTGTAGCCAATTGTTTACGTGGTGCTTTACCACCAGTTGATTTACGAGCAGTTTGTTTTGTTCTCGCCATATTTTATTATTCTTTTTTTCACTGTTTACAAACACAGACACAACACAACACAACACAATATGTAATAGAACTTATGTAGTCAATAAGAAAGACAAATTTATAATGTGAAAAATGTCGACTTACCGTGTTTATTATATAGGCAGAAATTACATACACATATAAAGAAATTAAATGTTAGAGCAAAAAGTAAAACTTATACTGTTTATAGGAATATTATGAGTTAGAATAGGATAGCAATTAATTTGATAATATATTAACAATATAATATTTATGTGTATATGTTAAATTAGTCCCCATCTTTTATTTTGTTAAATTAGTCGCCATCTTTTATTTTATATATTTTTCGTTCTCCGACGATTATATAAACCCGTCATATTCTACATAAAATCATCATTTCAAGTTTGGATTTTTGTGTGTAAAGTACAGTGGTTCTTAAAATAATAATAAAAAATGACTGGTCGAGGCAAAGGTGGTAAAGGGTTAGGAAAAGGTGGAGCAAAACGTCATCGTAAAGTTTTACGTGATAATATCCAAGGTATTACAAAACCAGCAATTCGTCGTTTAGCCCGTCGAGGTGGTGTTAAAAGAATAAGCGGTTTAATTTATGAAGAAACACGTGGTGTATTAAAAGTATTTTTGGAAAATGTTATTCGTGATGCAGTAACATATACAGAACATGCTAAACGTAAAACTGTTACCGCTATGGATGTTGTATATGCATTAAAACGTCAAGGTCGTACATTGTACGGTTTTGGAGGTTAATTTTAATACTCGCTGCTCCCGTAACACGAACGTCATATCAAAAAATAAAAACCGTCCTTTTCAGGACGAACAATAAATTCAATTTAAAAAAAGTATAAATTTATAAAATGCAATTTAGGTGTAATAATATTGTACTCATTATCGTTGTGTACTTTAAAATTTGTTTTACATACGATTTTAGATTTTTAGTCTTGTTATTTTTATCATTTATGTAATTCGACAGTCAATCATGAAAATTCTAAGTTGAATTTGAAATTGTTGTTTGTGTAATTCATAAATTTTAATACGATTTCTCATACATAATATTATTTCGATTAGAAGCTGAAAAAAATCGGTTTTAATCTTTTGCGTCTTGTCTAAAAATAAAAATGTGTGCGTGTGTTGTAATTTTTTTTTTATTTTAATGTACGTATGTAGGCATTTGTGATCGATAAAAAATAATTTTCTTTTTAAATTAATTAAATTGATGGTCCTGATAAGGACCGATTTTGTACTAAGTACCGTGTAGTACTTACACGCGCGAATTTTTTTGTTTTTTTGCATTACCCATAATTTATTTTTTAGCTGCTGCCTTTTTGGGTGCAGCTCTTTTAGGCTTTGGAGTTTTAGGTTTTTTTGCACTATCAGCTTTTGGTTTAGTTGGTTTTTGTTTTGGAGCCGATTTAACACCAGTTTTTTTAACACTCTTTGCTGTTGCGACCGCCGCTTTCTTTTTATCAGTAGCTGGTTTCTTTGCCGCTGCTTTCTTAGCCCCAGCAACTGCTGCCTTTTTAGCTACAGATTTTGGTTTTTTATCACCACTTGCCTTTTTAGGAGCCGCTTTTTTGGCTGCCGCTGCCTTAGGTTTGTCACCACCGGTTGATTTTTTAGGAGCTTTTGGTTTTAATGCAGCTGACATTTTAAATGAACCAGATGCTCCTTTACCTTTTGTTTGCACTAATTGACCACCAATAACAGCACCTTTTAAATATTTTTTAATGAATGGTGATAATTTATCCGCATCAATTTTATATGTTGCCGAAATATATTTTTTAATTGCTTGCAATGATGAACCACCACGTTCTTTTAATGCTTTTATCGCACTTTGTACCATTTCTGATGTTGGTGGATGATTTGGTTTAGTTTTTGGTTTTTTAGCACCACCCGCACCAGCAGCTGCCTTTGTTTTCTTAACTTTTGGTGATTTGGCGGCTGGTGTTGTTGCTGCAGGAGCGTCACTTGAGATTGTTGCTTCAATATCGGCCATTTTTTTATTTTTCACTTTTTTATTAAAACTTTAATAAAAACACAATTTAATTTGTTAATACAATGAATACACTTTTAAACAAACACTTTTTTTATATAGAAAATTTGCCATTTTAACACGATTAAATAAAACGTTTTACATGCAGGAAGTAAATACTACCTATCCGTAGTATAATTTTGGTGACATTTATATTTTTTGGAATTATTTTATACGATTTTTTATATATTTGTAATTATATTTTTAATATTTTATCACAATAATATGATTAAATATGTTACTAATTATGAAATGAATAAATAAAATTTACAATTTAATATTTATTTTGTACATTTTTTTCAATTTTTTTACAAAATTATATACAAATTTTTATACTTTTTCCAATAAAAATCGATATTTTAGTAATAAATACATAAAATTATGTATAAATGTTATGACAAATGAATAATTTAATTATAATACTATGTTTTAACAATAACATTTATTTAAAATTTTATATTTTTATTATATTTTTTTAAAAAATAATTTCATCATAAAAAATGTTCATACAAAATGCCAAAAAATTATATTCATATAGTATATGCCGCCATTAATAAATAAATAAGTATGTATGTATGCATGTGTGTGTATAGTGTTATATTCTTTTATATTGTATTAATTTAAAAAAAAAAAATACATTTATGCACAAAATAATTTTATTTTATTTTATTACAATAATTAATAAAATATATTTTTATTTTAATTATACATAAATAAATAATATAATTATAAATAATTATAGAAAATAAAAAATTAATTCATTTTCCGTTATATGCTATTTGCATGTGTATATGTACATAATATACACATTTACATACTTCAATATATTTTTACTTACAATAAAAAAATGGCGGATCGATATGCCCTAAAAACCAAAGATTACTATTATGGTGCGTTTTTTTTATTCAATTTGAATAAGTTTGGGATAATTGGAATTTATTAAATTTGCAAATTAAAATCAAATATTATTAATTATATTAATTAGAATTATGTACTATATACCTAATCCATATATTTAATTTTAAATTGAATAAAATCTATAAATATGTCATATTTTATGTACATTACGGATTTTGTACTAAAATATGTAATTACGTATGTATATGTATGTATATTTATTTATTTAAACATATAATGATTAAACATTAATTTTATTAATAATATTTATGTACAATGTACATATACGAGTGAATTTATGTTTTTGATATTTTTCATTAAGGCGAGAAAAACGAGCGAATTTACCTTAATTACCGTTTAGTTTGTCATTTTGTTCAAGTTATTTGTCAAATTTGATCATAAAATGTACTCAATTATCCGTATTTGGTATAAAATTATTAATATTTTGACAGTTTAATAACGAAATGTACCATTTTGCCTTTAATCTGTCATTTTGTACATACTAGTATTTATCAAATTTGGTCGAAAAATTTGGTATAAAAGTTTTAATATTTTGACAGTTTAATGACGAAATTTATTATTTTGTCTTTAATTTGTCATTTTGTACATGCTATTTATCAAATTTTGTCTACAATGTTGCTGTATTTGGCATAAAATTCTTAACATTTTGCCGCCGGCTGTGAAGCATATATACAAAATGAAAATGGCGTCTCTTAATGTACATAATAATATTCGTAAATAAATTGTAATTTGTCATTTTGTACATGATATTTAACAAATTTTGTCGACAATGTTGCTAAATTATCCGGCTTTGAAGCATATACAAAATGGCGTCTCTTAATATAATAATATTCGTAAATAAATTGTAATTTGACATTTTGTACAGGCTATTTATCTAATTTTGCCGACAATGTTGCTGAATTATCCGTATTTCGTATAAAAGTTTTAATATTTTGACAGTTTAATGACATTATATTAATAATATTCGTAAATAAATTGTAATTTGACATTTTGTACATGCTATTTATCAAATTTTGTCGACAATGTTGCTGAATTATCCGTATTTGGTATAAAAGTTTTAATATTTTGACAGTTTAATGACATTACATTAATAATATTCGTAAATAAATTGTAATTTGACATATTGTACATGATATTTAACAAATTTTGTCGATATGTTGCTGAATTATCCGTATTTGGTATACAATTTTTAACATTTTGCCAGCTGTGAAGCATATACAAAATGGCGTCTCTTAATATAATAATATTCGTAAATAAATTGTAATTTGACATTTTGTACAGGCTATTTATCTAATTTTGTCGACAATGTTGCTGAATTATCCGTACATATTTGGTATAAAAGTTTTAATATTTTAACAGTTTAATGACATTCCATTAATAATATTCGTAAATAAATTGTAATTTGACATTTTGTACATGCTATTTATCTAATTTTGTCTACAATGTTGATAAATTATCCGTATTTGGTATAAAAGTTTTAATATTTTGACAGTTTAATGACGAAATTTATTATTTTGCCTTTAATTTATCATTTTGTACATGCTATTTATCTAATTTTGTCTACAATGTTGCTGAATTATCTGTATTTGGTATAAAATTCTTAATATTTTACCGCCGGCTGTGAAGCATATACAAAATGGCGTCTCTTAATATAATAATATTAGTAAATAAATTGTAATTTGACATTTTGTACATGATATTTCTCTAATTTTGTCAATAATGTTGCTGAATTATCCGTATTTGGTATAATGAAGTTTTAATATTTTGACAGTTTAATGACATTACATTAATAATATTCGTAAATAAATTGTAATTTGACATTTTGTATATTTTATTTATCTAATTTTGTCGACAATGTTGCTAAATTATCCGTATTTGGTATAATAAAGTTTTAATATTTTGACAGTTTAATGACATTACATTAATAATATTACTAAATAAATTGTAATTTGACATATTGTACATGATATTTATCTAATTTTGTCGATAATGTTGCTGAATTATCCGTATTTGGTATAAAAGTTTTAATATTTTGCCGGCTGTGAAGCATATATACAAAATGAAAATGGCATCTCTTAATGTAATAATATTCGTAAATAAATTGTTATAAAAAAAGAAAATATGAGTTTCGCTACTCTAAATAATAAAATTTATTTATGTATTTTTTTATAAATCACTTGTCAAAATTAATTGACAATTTTTTTGTAGATTGCAAAAATACCTCAACTATTTATGTAAGTGCTCACTGGGTTGATATAAAAAACGCTACAGTGCACATACTAATTTTATTATCTCACTCTCTCTTCTCTCTTTCTTTCTTTAAATGGATACAATATTATTTATATAATTTAATCCCGTTTTTTTATTAAATTAAATGTATATAGATATATTACAATAATATATTTATTTGATATTGAAGATTAATAAAAAATAATAAAATTGATTTTAAATATGAGAATATTGTAAATATTTTTTTTTGGTTAGAAAATATTTGAAATTTGATTAATTTGAATTACCCACAGATGTCATTAGGCAAGCGGAAGATTTCTATGGTTTGATGTTTCTTGGACGGTTAAATAATTTTAAATATTTTATATGTGTTTAAAATTACATATGTTTATACATACATCCATATACACATATTTTCATATTTGAGAGTGTATTCAACTAAAATATTATGTAAAAATACAAAAATTTTATTATCTCGTCAAAGTCAAATTCTAATGTTACAATTACAAATACATACGACTAATAAAAACGCATATTTTTGTATTTTTTTTTTTTTTGTCTGTTCATTTTAGTATATGTTTACGTCACCGTCATAATATATTTTTATTTATGTTTGGTTTTGGGCGTCATTTAAAAATTTTGTATTGGTTATAACAAAATATACGAGATTAAAGTAATAATTAATTTTCATAGATATGTACATATGTAGATGATGATTATGAATATATTCTTTTTGTAATAATTAAATAAATTGTGGTCCTGAAAAGGACCGTTTTGATTGTTATAATGCGCGGCGATCATTCACACAAATTATTATAAATAATTTATTTTGAACTTGTATATTTGGTCACAGCTTTTGTGCCTTCACTTACAGCATGCTTAGCTAATTCACCAGGTAACAATAGACGAACGGCTGTTTGAATTTCCCGTGATGTAATTGTTGATCGTTTATTATAATGAGCTAAACGTGAAGCTTCAGATGCAATTCTTTCAAAAATATCATTAACAAATGAATTCATGATGCTCATGGCTTTTGATGAAATACCAGTATCGGGATGAACTTGTTTCAATACTTTATAAATGTAAATGGCGTAACTTTCCTTGCGGCGTTTACGCTTGGTTTTTTTGTCTCCCTTTGAAATATTTTTTTGAGCTTTTCCAGCTTTCTTCGCTGCTTTACCGCTTGTTTTTGGTGGCATTTTCACAAAATTTTATTTATTTTCACTGACACTTTATTAAAAACACGTTTTAGATAATAAAACTGATGATGATGATAATATGGTTAAAATTCGTATAGTGCAGCTCTTTTATTCTTGAATTTAGTTAAAATATGTGTTATTATGAAACCACGCCTATTAAATATGTTTGGTTATATGTTTATTGTAAACATCTGCTGTTGCAGGGTATATAAGGGGTATTTTTTGGTATATTCTACTATTCTGTTGAGTTGTTGTATCGTTTTATTTGAATTTAAAACTAAAAAAATAATAAAATATGTCTGGTCGCGGTAAAGGTGGTAAAGTTAAGGGAAAGGCAAAGTCACGTTCAAATCGTGCTGGATTACAATTTCCAGTTGGAAGAATTCATCGTTTATTACGTAAAGGAAATTATGCTGAACGTGTTGGTGCCGGTGCTCCTGTATATTTAGCTGCCGTTATGGAATATTTAGCAGCTGAAGTATTAGAATTGGCGGGTAACGCAGCAAGAGATAATAAGAAAACAAGAATTATTCCACGTCATTTACAATTAGCAATCCGTAATGATGAAGAATTAAATAAATTATTATCTGGTGTCACAATTGCTCAAGGTGGTGTTTTACCAAATATTCAAGCTGTTTTATTACCAAAGAAAACTGAGAAGAAAGCTTAAATTTTCTTCATTCATCGATCGAGCTAATTTAAGAAAAAATCCGTCCTTTTCAGGACGACCATAAATATATATTTAATTAAAAGAGTAAATTTATAATTACAAAATAAATATTATTATACATATGACCCATTTGTAAAATCTGTAATAAAAAAAAAAATGTCCTAAAATACAGTGTACACATCTTCTTAGAATTTGTAGCGTCTTTCTATTCAAAAAAATTTCCATTACGCCGCCACATGGCTAAAAAAAAAAAAATTTATAGCGTCGTCAACAAAAATTGTATATCAAAAATTTTCCATGCCGCTTGACACAAAACATTTTTTTAGCATCGGTTTGATGATGTCATAAAAATTTACTTAAAAAAAAAAGTCACCGTAAAAAAATGGTTGTATGTATGTATTGTCAAAATTATAATTTTGATTTATGTGTAATAAATAAAATTCTTATTTTTAAATTTATATTTTGATGGTCCTGAAAAGGACCGTTTTGTTTATAAAATTAATTACATAAATGTATTAATTTAAGCACGTTCACCACGAATACGTCTTGCCAATTGAATATCTTTTGGCATTATTGTAACACGTTTGGCATGAATAGCGCATAAATTAGTATCTTCAAATAAACCAACTAAATATGCTTCACTAGCTTCTTGTAGAGCCATTACAGCTGATGATTGAAAACGTAAATCGGTTTTAAAATCTTGAGCAATTTCACGAACGAGACGTTGGAATGGTAATTTACGAATTAAAAGCTCAGTTGATTTTTGATAACGACGAATTTCACGTAATGCTACAGTACCAGGACGATAACGATGTGGTTTTTTAACACCTCCAGTAGCTGGTGCACTTTTACGGGCCGCTTTTGTAGCCAATTGTTTACGTGGTGCTTTACCACCAGTTGATTTACGAGCAGTTTGTTTTGTTCTCGCCATATT
>CAUVYM010000835.1:0-63822 GCA_963556165.1 Tipula helvola | reverse complement strand
AAATGCGTACTCTTTCAGAGGCGTACTGTACTACGTAGTATACTATGAGACCGTAATTTAGTGCAAACAAATTTTTTGTTAAAATATTATTATTTTATTGGCTTAATCGATGCTCTAGATTATCAGAATTATGATAAAAATAATTTTAATATAAATTTATATAAACACATTTAATAAATGCGTACTCTTTCAGAGGCGTACTGTACTACGTAGTATACTATGAGACCGTAATTTAGTGCAAACAAATTTTTTGTTAAAATATTATTATTTTATTGGCTTAATCGATGCTCTAGATTATCAGAATTATGATAAAAATAATTTTAATATACATTTATAAAAACACATTTAATAAATGCGTACTCTTTCAGAGGCGTACTGTACTACGTAGTGTACTATGAGACCGTAATTTAGTGCAAACAAATTTTTTGTTAAAATATTATTATTTTATTGGCTTAATCGATGCTCTAGATTATCAGAATTATGATAAAAATAATTTTAATATAAATTTATATAAACACATTTAATAAATGCGTACTCTTTCAGAGGCGTACTGTACTACGTAGTATACTATGAGACCGTAATTTAGTGCAAACAAATTTTTTGTTAAAATATTATTATTTTATTGGCTTAATCGATGCTCTAGATTATCAGAATTATGATAAAAATAATTTTAATATAAATTTATATAAACTCATTTAATAAATGCGTGCTCTTTCGGTGGCGTACTGTACTACGTAGTATACTACGAGACCATAATTTTGAGCAAACAAATTTTTTGTTAAAATTTTAATATTTTATTGGCTTAATCGATGCTCTAGATTATCAGAATTATGATAAAAATAATTTTAATATAAATTTATATAAACAAATTTAATAAATGCGTGCTCTTTCGGTGGCGTACTGTACTACGTAGTATACTACGAGACCGTAATTTTGTGCAAACAAATTTTTTGTTAAAATTTTAATATTTTATTGGCTTAATCGATGCTCTAGATTATCAGAATTATGATAAAAATAATTTTAATATAAATTTATATAAACACATTTAATAAATGCGTGCTCTTTCGGTGGCGTACTGTACTACGTAGTATACTACGAGACCGTAATTTTGTGCAAACAAATTTTTTGTTAAAATTTTATTATTTTATTGGCTTAATCGATGCTCTAGATTATCAGAATTATGATAAAAATAATTTTAATATAAATTTATATAAACACATTTAATAAATGCGTGCTCTTTCGGTGGCGTACTGTACTACGTAGTATACCACGAGACCGTAATTTTGTGCAAACAAATTTTTTGTTAAAATTTTAATATTTTATTGGCTTAATCGATGCTCTAGATTATCAGAATTATGATAAAAATAATTTTAATATAAATTTATATAAACACATTTAAGAAATGCGTGCTCTTTCGGTGGCGTACTGTACTACGTAGTATACTACGAGACCGTAATTTTGTGCAAACAAATTTTTTGTTAAAATTTTATTATTTTATTGGCTTAATCGATGCCCTAGATTATCAGAATTATGATAAAAATAATTTTAATATAAATTTATATAAACACATTTAATAAATGCGTGCTCTTTCGGTGGCGTACTGTACTACGTAGTATACTACGAGACCGTAATTTTGTGCAAACAAATTTTTTGTTAAAATTTTATTATTTTATTGGCTTAATCGATGCTCTAGATTATCAGAATTATGATAAAAATAATTTTAATATAAATTTATATAAACACATTTAATAAATGCGTGCTCTTTCGGTGGCGTACTGTACTACGTAGTATACCACGAGACCGTAATTTTGTGCAAACAAATTTTTTGTTAAAATTTTAATATTTTATTGGCTTAATCGATGCTCTAGATTATCAGAATTATGATAAAAATAATTTTAATATAAATTTATATAAACACATTTAATAAATGCGTGCTCTTTCGGTGGCGTACTGTACTACGTAGTATACTACGAGACCGTAATTTTGTGCAAACAAATTTTTTGTTAAAATTTTAATATTTTATTGGCTTAATCGATGCTCTAGATTATCAGAATTATGATAAAAATAATTTTAATATAAATTTATATAAACACATTTAATAAATGCGTGCTCTTTCGGTGGCGTACTGTACTACGTAGTATACTACGAGACCGTAATTTTGTGCAAACAAATTTTTTGTTAAAATTTTATTATTTTATTGGCTTAATCGATGCTCTAGATTATCAGAATTATGATAAAAATAATTTTAATATAAATTTATATAAACACATTTAATAAATGCGTGCTCTTTCGGTGGCGTACTGTACTACGTAGTATACTACGTGACCGTAATTTTGTGCAAACCAATTTTTTGTTAAAATTTTATTATTTTATTGGCTTAATCGATGCTCTAGATTATCAGAATTATGATAAAAATAATTTTAATATAAATTTATATAAACACATTTAATAAATGCGTGCTCTTTCGGTGGCGTACTGTACTACGTAGTATACTACGAGACCGTAATTTTATGCAAACAAATTTTTTGTTAAAATTTTATTATTTTGTTGGATTAATCGATGCTCTACATTATCAGAATTATGATAAAAATAATTTTAATATAAATTTATATAAACACATTTAATAAATGCGTGCTCTTTCGGTGGCGTACTGTACTACGTAGTATACTACGAGACCATAATTTTGTGCAAACAAATTTTTTGTTAAAATTTTAATATTTTATTGGCTTAATCGATGCTCTAGATTATCAGAATTATGATAAAAATAATTTTAATATAAATTTATATAAACACATTTAATAAATGCGTGCTCTTTCGGTGGCGTACTGTACTACGTAGTATACTACGAGACCGTAATTTTGTGCAAACAAATTTTTTGTTAAAATTTTATTATTTTATTGGCTTAATCGATGCTCTAGATTATCAGAATTATGATAAAAATAATTTTAATATAAATTTATATAAACACATTTAATAAATGCGTGCTCTTTCGGTGGCGTACTGTACTACGTAGTATACTACGTGACCGTAATTTTGTGCAAACCAATTTTTTGTTAAAATTTTATTATTTTATTGGCTTAATCGATGCTCTAGATTATCAGAATTATGATAAAAATAATTTTAATATAAATTTATATAAACACATTTAATAAATGCGTGCTCTTTCGGTGGCGTACTGTACTACGTAGTATACCACGAGACCATAATTTTGTGCAAACAAATTTTTTGTTAAAATTTTATTATTTTATTGGCTTAATCGATGCTCTAGATTATCAGAATTATGATAAAAATAATTTTAATATAAATTTATATAAACACATTTAATAAATGCGTGCTCTTTCGGTGGCGTACTGTACTACGTAGTATACTACGAGACCGTAATTTTGTGCAAACAAATTTTTTGTTAAAATTTTATTATTTTATTGGCTTAATCGATGCTCTAGATTATCAGAATTATGATAAAAATAATTTTAATATAAATTTATATAAACACATTTAATAAATGCGTGCTCTTTCGGTGGCGTACTGTACTACGTAGTATACTACGAGACCGTAATTTTGTGCAAACAAATTTTTTGTTAAAATTTTATTATTTTGTTGGCTTAATCGATGCTCTAGATTATCAGAATTATAATAAAAATAATTTTAATATAAATTTATATAAACACATTTAATAAATGCGTGCTCTTTCGGTGGCGTACTGTACTACGTAGTATACCACGAGACCGTAATTTTGTGCAAACAAATTTTTGTTAAAATTTTAATATTTTATTGGCTTAATCGATGCTCTAGATTATCAGAATTATGATAAAAATAATTTTAATATAAATTTATATAAACACATTTAATAAATGCGTGCTCTTTCGGTGGCGTACTGTACTACGTAGTATACTACGAGACCATAATTTTGTGCAAACAAATTTTTTGTTAAAATTTTAATATTTTATTGGCTTAATCGATGCTCTAGATTATCAGAATTATGATAAAAATAATTTTAATATAAATTTATATAAACACATTTAATAAATGCGTGCTCTTTCGGTGGCGTACTGTACTACGTAGTATACTACGAGACCGTAATTTTGTGCAAACAAATTTTTTGTTAAAATTTTAATATTTTATTGGCTTAATCGATGCTCTAGATTATCAGAATTATGATAAAAATAATTTTAATATAAATTTATATAAACACATTTAATAAATGCGTGCTCTTTCGGTGGCGTACTGTACTACGTAGTATACTACGAGACCGTAATTTTGTGCAAACAAATTTTTTGTTAAAATTTGAATATTTTATTGGCTTAATCGATGCTCTAGATTATCAGAATTATGATAAAAATAATTTTAATATAAATTTATATAAACACATTTAATAAATGCGTGCTCTTTCGGTGGCGTACTGTACTACGTAGTATACTACGAGACCGTAATTTTGTGCAAACAAATTTTTTGTTAAAATTTTAATATTTTATTGGCTTAATCGATGCTCTAGATTATCAGAATTATGATAAAAATAATTTTAATATAAATTTTTATAAACACATTTAATAAATGCGTGCTCTTTCGGTGGCGTACTGTACTACGTAGTATACTACGAGACCGTAATTTTGTGCAAACAAATTTTTTGTTAAAATTTTATTATTTTATTGGCTTAATCGATGCTCTAGATTATCAGAATTATGATAAAAATAATTTTAATATAAATTTATATAAACACATTTAATAAATGCGTGCTCTTTCGGTGGCGTACTGTACTACGTAGTATACTACGAGACCATAATTTTGTGCAAACAAATTTTTTGTTAAAATTTTAATATTTTATTGGCTTAATCGATGCTCTAGATTATCAGAATTATGATAAAAATAATTTTAATATAAATTTATATAAACACATTTAATAAATGCGTGCTCTTTCGGTGGCGTACTGTACCACGTAGTATACTACGAGACCGTAATTTTGTGCAAACAAATTTTTTGTTAAAATTTTATTATTTTATTGGCTTAATCGATGCTCTAGATTATCAGAATTATTATAAAAATAATTTTAATATAAATTTATATAAACACATTTAATAAATGCGTACTCTTTCGGTGGCGTACTGTACTACGTAGTATACTACGAGACCGTAATTTTATGCAAACAAATTTTTTGTTAAAATTTTAATATTTTATTGGCTTAATCGATGCTCTAGATTATCAGAATTATGATAAAAATAATTTTAATATAAATTTATATAAACACATTTAATAAATGCGTGCTCTTTCGGTGGCGTACTGTACTACGTAGTATACTACGAGACCGTAATTTTGTGCAAACAAATTTTTTGTTAAAATTTTATTATTTTATTGGCTTAATCGATGCTCTAGATTATCAGAATTATGATAAAAATAATTTTAATATAAATTTATATAAACACATTTAATAAATGCGTGCTCTTTCGGTGGCGTACTGTACTACGTAGTATACTACGAGACCATAATTTTGTGCAAACAAATTTTTTGTTAAAATTTTAATATTTTATTGGCTTAATCGATGCTCTAGATTATCAGAATTATGATAAAAATAATTTTAATATAGATTTATATAAACACATTTAATAAATGCGTGCTCTTTCGGTGGCGTACTGTACCACGTAGTATACTACGAGACCGTAATTTTGTGCAAACAAATTTTTTGTTAAAATTTTATTATTTTATTGGCTTAATCGATGCTCTAGATTATCAGAATTATGATAAAAATAATTTTAATATAAATTTATATCAACACATTTAATAAATGCGTGCTCTTTCGGTGGCGTACTGTACTACGTAATATACCACGAGACCGTAATTTTGTGCAAACAAATTTTTTGTTAAAATTTTAATATTTTATTGGCTTAATCGATGCTCTTGATTATCAGAATTATGATAAAAATAATTTTAATATAAATTTATATAAACACATTTAATAAATGCGTGCTCTTTCGGTGGCGTACTGTACTACGTAGTATACTACGAGACCGTAATTTTGTGCAAACAAATTTTTCGTTAAAATTTTATTATTTTATTGGCTTAATCGATGCTCTAGGTTATCAGAATTATGATAAAAATAATTTTAATATAAATTTATATAAATACATTTAATAAATGCGTGCTCTTTCGGTGGCGTACTGTACTACGTAGTATACTACGAGACCGTAATTTTGTGCAAACAAATTTTTTGTTAAAATTTTATTATTTTATTGACTTAATCGATGCTCTAGATTATCAGAATTATGATAAAAATAATTTTAATATAAATTTATATAAACACATTTAATAAATGCGTGCTCTTTCGGTGGCGTACTGTACTACGTAGTATACTACGAGACCGTAATTTTGTGCAAACAAATTTTTTGTTAAAATTTTAATATTTTATTGGCTTAATCGATGCTCTAGATTATCAGAATTATGATAAAAATAATTTTAATATAAATTTATATAAACACATTTAATAAATGCGTACTCTTTCGGTGGCGTACTGTACTACGTAGTATACTACGAGACCGTAATTTTGTGCAAACAAATTTTTTGTTAAAATTTTAATATTTTATTGGCTTAATCGATGCTCTAGATTATCAGAATTATGATAAAAATAATTTTAATATAAATTTATATAAACACATTTAATAAATGCGTGCTCTTTCGGTGGCGTACTGTACTACGTAGTATACTACGAGACCGTAATTTTGTGCAAACAATTTTTTTGTTAAAATTTTATTATTTTATTGGCTTAATCGATGCTCTAGATTATCAGAATTATGATAAAAATAATTTTAATATAAATTTATATAAACACATTTAATAAATGCGTGCTCTTTCGGTGGCGTACTGTACTACGTAGTATACTACGAGACCATAATTTTGTGCAAACAAATTTTTTGTTAAAATTTTAATATTTTATTGGCTTAATCGATGCTCTAGATTATCAGAATTATGATAAAAATAATTTTATTATAAATTTATATAAACACATTTAATAAATGCGTGCTCTTTCGGTGGCGTACTGTACTACGTAGTATACCACGAGACCGTAATTTTGTGCAAACAAATTTTTTGTTAAAATTTTATTATTTTATTGGCTTAATCGATGCTCTAGATTATCAGAATTATGATAAAAATAATTTTAATATAAATTTATATAAACACATTTAATAAATGCGTGCTCTTTCGGTGGCGTACTGTACTACGTAGTATACCACGAGACCGTAATTTTGTGCAAACAAATTTTTGTTAAAATTTTAATATTTTATTGGCTTAATCGATGCTCTAGATTATCAGAATTATGATAAAAATAATTTTAATATAAATTTATATAAACACATTTAATAAATGCGTACTCTTTCGGTGGCGTACTGTACTACGTAGTATACTACGAGACCGTAATTTTATGCAAACAAATTTTTTGTTAAAATTTTAATATTTTATTGGCTTAATCGATGCTCTAGATTATCAGAATTATGATAAAAATAATTTTAATATAAATTTATATAAACACATTTAATAAATGCGTGCTCTTTCGGTGGCGTACTGTACTACGTAGTATACTACGAGACCGTAATTTTGTGCAAACAAATTTTTTGTTAAAATTTTATTATTTTATTGGCTTAATCGATGCTCTAGATTATCAGAATTATGATAAAAATAATTTTAATATAAATTTATATAAACACATTTAATAAATGCGTGCTCTTTCGGTGGCGTACTGTACTACGTAGTATACTACGAGACCATAATTTTGTGCAAACAAATTTTTTGTTAAAATTTTAATATTTTATTGGCTTAATCGATGCTCTAGATTATCAGAATTATGATAAAAATAATTTTAATATAAATTTATATAAACACATTTAATAAATGCGTGCTCTTTCGGTGGAGTACTGTACCACGTAGTATACTACGAGACCGTAATTTTGTGCAAACAAATTTTTTGTTAAAATTTTATTATTTTATTGGCTTAATCGATGCTCTAGATTATCAGAATTATGATAAAAATAATTTTAATATAAATTTATATCAACACATTTAATAAATGCGTGCTCTTTCGGTGGCGTACTGTACTACGTAGTATACCACGAGACCGTAATTTTGTGCAAACAAATTTTTTGTTAAAATTTTAATATTTTATTGGCTTAATCGATGCTCTAGATTATCAGAATTATGATAAAAATAATTTTAATATAAATTTATATAAACACATTTAATAAATGCGTGCTCTTTCGGTGGCGTACTGTACTACGTAGTATACTACGAGACCGTAATTTTGTGCAAACAAATTTTTCGTTAAAATTTTATTATTTTATTGGCTTAATCGATGCTCTAGATTATCAGAATTATGATAAAAATAATTTTAATATAAATTTATATAAACACATTTAATAAATGCGTGCTCTTTCGGTGGCGTACTGTACTACGTAGTATACTACGAGACCGTAATTTTGTGCAAACAATTTTTTTGTTAAAATTTTATTATTTTATTGACTTAATCGATGCTCTAGATTATCAGAATTATGATAAAAATAATTTTAATATAAATTTATATAAACACATTTAATAAATGCGTGCTCTTTCGGTGGCGTACTGTACTACGTAGTATACTACGAGACCGTAATTTTGTGCAAACAAATTTTTTGTTAAAATTTTAATATTTTATTGGCTTAATCGATGCTCTAGATTATCAGAATTATGATAAAAATAATTTTAATATAAATTTATATAAACACATTTAATAAATGCGTACTCTTTCGGTGGCGTACTGTACTACGTAGTATACTACGAGACCGTAATTTTGTGCAAACAAATTTTTTGTTAAAATTTTAATATTTTATTGGCTTAATCGATGCTCTAGATTATCAGAATTATGATAAAAATAATTTTAATATAAATTTATATAAACACATTTAATAAATGCGTGCTCTTTCGGTGGCGTACTGTACTACGTAGTATACTACGAGACCGTAATTTTGTGCAAACAAATTTTTTGTTAAAATTTTATTATTTTATTGGCTTAATCGATGCTCTAGATTATCAGAATTATGATAAAAATAATTTTAATATAAATTTATATAAACACATTTAATAAATGCGTGCTCTTTCGGTGGCGTACTGTACTACGTAGTATACTACGAGACCATAATTTTGTGCAAACAAATTTTTTGTTAAAATTTTAATATTTTATTGGCTTAATCGATGCTCTAGATTATCAGAATTATGATAAAAATAATTTTAATATAAATTTATATAAACACATTTAATAAATGCGTGCTCTTTCGGTGGCGTACTGTACTACGTAGTATACCACGAGACCGTAATTTTGTGCAAACAAATTTTTTGTTAAAATTTTATTATTTTATTGGCTTAATCGATGCTCTAGATTATCAGAATTATGATAAAAATAATTTTAATATAAATTTATATAAACACATTTAATAAATGCGTGCTCTTTCGGTGGCGTACTGTACTACGTAGTATACCACGAGACCGTAATTTTGTGCAAACAAATTTTTTGTTAAAATTTTAATATTTTATTGGCTTAATCGATGCTCTAGATTATCAGAATTATGATAAAAATAATTTTAATATAAATTTATATAAACACATTTAATAAATGCGTTCTCTTTCGGTGGCGTACTGTACTACGTAGTATACTACGAGACCGTAATTTTGTGCAAACAAATTTTTTGTTAAAATTTTATTATTTTATTGGCTTAATCGATGCTCTAGATTATCAGAATTATGATAAAAATAATTTTAATATAAATTTATATAAACACATTTAATAAATGCGTGCTCTTTCGGTGGCGTACTGTACTACGTAGTATACTACGAGACCGTAATTTTGTGCAAACAAATTTTTTGTTAAAATTTTATTAATTTATTGACTTAATCGATGCTCTAGATTATCAGAATTATGATAAAAATAATTTTAATATAAATTTATATAAACACATTTAATAAATGCGTGCTCTTTCGGTGGCGTACTGTACTACGTAGTATACCACGAGACCGTAATTTTGTGCAAACAAATTTTTTGTTAAAATTTTAATATTTTATTGGCTTAATCGCAGAATTATGATAAAAATAATTTTAATATAAATTTATATAAACACATTTAATAAATGGGTGCTCTTTCGGTGGCGTACTGTACTACGTAGTATACTACGAGACCGTAATTTTGTGCAAACAAATTTTTTGTTAAAATTTTATTATTTTATTGACTTAATCGATGCTCTAGATTATCAGAATTATGATAAAAATAATTTTAATATAAATTTATATAAACACATTTATAAATGCGTGCTCTTTCGGTGGCGTACTGTACTACGTAGTATACTACGAGACCGTAATTTTGTGCAAACAAATTTTTTGTTAAAATTTTATTATTTTATTGGCTTAATCGATGCTCTAGATTATCAGAATTATGATAAAAATAATTTTAATAAAAATTTATATAAACACATTTAATAAATGCGTGCTCTTTCGGTGGCGTACTGTACTACGTAGTATACCACGAGACCGTAATTTTGTGCAAACAAATTTTTTGTTAAAATTTTAATATTTTATTGGCTTAATCGATGCTCTAGATTATCAGAATTATGATAAAAATAATTTAAATATAAATTTATATAAACACATTTAATAAATGCGTGCTCTTTCGGTGGTGTACTGTACTACGTAGTATACTACGAGACCGTAATTTTGTGCAAACAAATTTTTTGTTAAAATTTTATTATTTTATTGGCTTAATCGATGCTCTAGATTATCAGAATTATGATAAAAATAATTTTAATATAAATTTATATAAACACATTTAATAAATGCGTGCTCTTTCGGTGGCGTACTGTACTACGTAGTATACCACGAGACCGTAATTTTGTGCAAACAAATTTTTTGTTAAAATTTTATTATTTTATTGGCTTAATCGATGCTCTAGATTATCAGAATTATGATAAAAATAATTTTAATATAAATTTATATAAACACATTTAATAAATGCGTGCTCTTTCGGTGGCGTACTGTACTACGTAGTATACTACGAGACCATAATTTTGTGCAAACAAATTTTTTGTTAAAATTTTAATATTTTATTGGCTTAATCGATGCTCTAGATTATCAGAATTATGATAAAAATAATTTTAATATAAATTTATATAAACACATTTAATAAATGCGTGCTCTTTCGGTGGCGTACTGTACTACGTAGTATACTACGAGACCATAATTTTGTGCAAACAAATTTTTTGTTAAAATTTTAATATTTTATTGGCTTAATCGATGCTCTAGATTATCAGAATTATGATAAAAATAATTTTAATATAAATTTATATAAACACATTTAATAAATGGGTGCTCTTTCGGTGGCGTACTGTACTACGTAGTATACCACGAGACCGTAATTTTGTGCAAACAAATTTTTTGTTAAAATTTTATTATTTTATTGGCTTAATCGATGCTCTAGATTATCAGAATTATGATAAAAATAATTTTAATATAAATTTATATAAACACATTTAATAAATGCGTTCTCTTTCGGTGGCGTACTGTACTACGTAGTATACTACGAGACCGTAATTTTGGGCAAACAAATTTTTTGTTAAAATTTTATTATTTTATTGGCTTAATCGATGCTCTAGATTATCAGAATTATGATAAAAATAATTTTAATATAAATTTATATAAACACATTTAATAAATGCGTGCTCTTTCGGTGGCGTACTGTACTACGTAGTATACTACGAGACCATATTTTTGTGCAAACAAATTTTTTGTTAAAATTTTAATATTTTATTGGCTTAATCGATGCTCTAGATTATCAGAATTATGATAAAAATAATTTTAATATAAATTTATATAAACACATTTAATAAATGCGTGCTCTTTCGGTGGCGTACTGTACTACGTAGTATACTACGAGACCGTAATTTTGTGCAAACAAATTTTTTGTTAAAATTTTATTATTTTATTGGCTTAATCGATGCCCTAGATTATCAGAATTATGATAAAAATAATTTTAATATAAATTTATATAAACACATTTAATAAATGCGTGCTCTTTCGGTGGCGTACTGTACTACGTAGTATACTACGAGACCGTAATTTTGTGCAAACAAATTTTTTGTTAAAATTTTATTATTTTATTGGCTTAATCGATGCTCTAGATTATCAGAATTATGATAAAAATAATTTTAATATAAATTTATATAAACACATTTAATAAATGCGTGCTCTTTCGGTGGCGTACTGTACTACGTAGTATACCACGAGACCGTAATTTTGTGCAAACAAATTTTTTGTTAAAATTTTAATATTTTATTGGCTTAATCGATGCTCTAGATTATCAGAATTATGATAAAAATAATTTTAATATAAATTTATATAAACACATTTAATAAATGCGTTCTCTTTCGGTGGCGTACTGTACTACGTAGTATACTACGAGACCGTAATTTTGTGCAAACAAATTTTTTGTTAAAATTTTATTATTTTATTGGCTTAATCGATGCTCTAGATTATCAGAATTATGATAAAAATAATTTTAATATAAATTTATATAAACACATTTAATAAATGCGTGCTCTTTCGGTGGCGTACTGTACTACGTAGTATACTACGAGACCGTAATTTTGTTCAAACAAATTTTTTGTTAAAATTTTATTATTTTATTGGCTTAATCGATGCTCTAGATTATCAGAATTATGATAAAAATAATTTTAATATAAATTTATATAAACACATTTAATAAATGCGTTCTCTTTCGGTGGCGTACTGTACTACGTAGTATACTACGAGACAGTAATTTTGTGCAAACAAATTTTTTGTTAAAATTTTATTATTTTATTGGCTTAATCGATGCTCTAGATTATCAGAATTATGGTAAAAATAATTTTAATATAAATTTATATAAACACATTTAATAAATGCGTGCTCTTTCGGTGGCGTACTGTACTACGTAGTATACTACGAGACCGTAATTTTGTGCAAACAAATTTTTTGTTAAAATTTTATTATTTTATTGACTTAATCGATGCTCTAGATTATCAGAATTATGATAAAAATAATTTTAATATAAATTTATATAAACACATTTAATAAATGCGTGCTCTTTCGGTGGCGTACTGTACTACGTAGTATACTACGAGACCGTAATTTTGTGCAAACAAATTTTTTGTTAAAATTTTATTATTTTATTGGCTTAATCGATGCTCTAGATTATCAGAATTATGATAAAAATAATTTTAATATAAATTTATATAAACACATTTAATAAATGCGTGCTCTTTCGGTGGCATACTGTACTACGTAGTATACCACGAGACCGTAATTTTGTGCAAACAAATTTTTTGTTAAAATTTTAATATTTTATTGGCTTAATCGATGCTCTAGATTATCAGAATTATGATAAAAATAATTTTAATATAAATTTATATAAACACATTTAATAAATGCGTGCTCCTTCGGTAGTGTACTGTACTACGTAGTATACTACGAGACCGTAATTTTGTGCAAACAAATTTTTTGTTAAAATTTTATTATTTTATTGGCTTAATCGATGCTCTAGATTATCAGAATTATGATAAAAATAATTTTAATATAAATTTATATAAACACATTTAATAAATGCGTGCTCTTTCGGTGGCGTACTGTACTACGTAGTATACCACGAGACCGTAATTTTGTGCAAACAAATTTTTTGTTAAAATTTTATTATTTTATTGGCTTAATCGATGCTCTAGATTATCAGAATTATGATAAAAATAATTTTAATATAAATTTATATAAACACATTTAATAAATGCGTGCTCTTTCGGTGGCGTACTGTACTACGTAGTATACTACGAGACCATAATTTTGTGCAAACAAATTTTTTGTTAAAATTTTAATATTTTATTGGCTTAATCGATGCTCTAGATTATCAGAATTATGATAAAAATAATTTTAATATAAATTTATATAAACACATTTAATAAATGCGTGCTCTTTCGGTGGCGTACTGTACTACGTAGTATACTACGAGACCATAATTTTGTGCAAACAAATTTTTTGTTAAAATTTTAATATTTTATTGGCTTAATCGATGCTCTAGATTATCAGAATTATGATAAAAATAATTTTAATATAAATTTATATAAACACATTTAATAAATGCGTGCTCTTTCGGTGGCGTACTGTACTACGTAGTATACTACGAGACCGTAATTTTGTGCAAACAAATTTTTCGTTAAAATTTTATTATTTTATTGGCTTAATCGATGCTCTAGATTATCAGAATTATGATAAAAATAATTTTAATATAAATTTATATAAACACATTTAATAAATGCGTGCTCTTTCGGTGGCGTACTGTACTACGTAGTATACTACGAGACCGTAATTTTGTGCAAACAAATTTTTTGTTAAAATTTTAATATTTTATTGGCTTAATCGATGCTCTAGATTATCAGAATTATGATAAAAATAATTTTAATATAAATTTATATAAACACATTTAATAAATGCGTGCTCTTTCGGTGGCGTACTGTACTACGTAGTATACTACGAGACCGTACTTTTTTCAAACAAATTTTTTGTTAAAATTTTATTATTTTATTGGCTTAATCGATGCTCTAGATTATCAGAATTATGATAAAAATAATTTTAATATAAATTTATATAAACACATTTAATAAATGCGTGCTCTTTCGGTGGCGTACTGTACTACGTAGTATACTACGAGACCGTAATTTTGTGCAAACAAATTTTTTGTTAAAATTTTATTATTTTATTGGCTTAATCGATGCTCTAGATTATCAGAATTATGATAAAAATAATTTTAATATAAATTTATATAAACACATTTAATAAATGCGTGCTCTTTCGGTGGCGTACTGTACTACGTAGTATACCGCGAGACCGTAATTTTGTGCAAACAAATTTTTTGTTAAAATTTTATTATTTTATTGGCTTAATCGATGCTCTAGATTATCAGAATTATGATAAAAATAATTTTAATATAAATTTATATAAACACATTTAATAAATGCGTGCTCTTTCGGTGGCGTACTGTACTACGTAGTATACTACGAGACCGTAATTTTGTGCAAACAAATTTTTTGTTAAAATTTTAATATTTTATTGGCTTAATCGATGCTCTAGATTATCAGAATTATGATAAAAATAATTTTAATATAAATTTATATAAACACATTTAATAAATGCGTGCTCTTTCGGTGGCGTACTGTACTACGTAGTATACTACGAGACCGTAATTTTGTGCAAACAAATTTTTTGTTAAAATTTTATTATTTTATTGGCTTAATCGATGCTCTAGATTATCAGAATTATGATAAAAATAATTTTAATATAAATTTATATAAACACATTTAATAAATGCGTGCTCTTTCGGTGGCGTACTGTACTACGTAGTATACTACGAGACCGTACTTTTGTTCAAACAAATTTTTTGTTAAAATTTTATTATTTTATTGGCTTAATCGATGCTCTAGATTATCAGAATTATGATAAAAATAATTTTAATATAAATTTATATAAACACATTTAATAAATGCGTGCTCTTTCGGTGGTGTACTGTACTACGTAGTATACTACGAGACCGTAATTTTGTGCAAACAAATTTTTTGTTAAAATTTTATTATTTTATTGACTTAATCGATGCTCTAGATTATCAGAATTATGATAAAAATAATTTTAATATAAATTTATATAAACACATTTAATAAATGCGTGCTCTTTCGGTGGCGTACTGTACTACGTAGTATACTACGAGACCGTAATTTTGTGCAAACAAATTTTTTGTTAAAATTTTATTATTTTATTGGCTTAATCGATGCTCTAGATTATCAGAATTATGATAAAAATAATTTTAATATAAATTTATATAAACACATTTAATAAATGCGTGCTCTTTCGGCGGCGTACTGTACTACGTAGTATACCACGAGACCGTAATTTTGTGCAAACAAATTTTTTGTTAAAATTTTAATATTTTATTGGCTTAATCGATGCTCTAGATTATCAGAATTATGATAAAAATAATTTTAATATAAATTTATATAAACACATTTAATAAATGCGTGCTCTTTCGGTGGCGTACTGTACTACGTTGTATACTACGAGACCATAATTTTGTGCAAACAAATTTTTTGTTAAAATTTTATTATTTTATTGGCTTAATCGATGCTCTAGATTATCAGAATTATGATAAAAATAATTTTAATATAAATTTATATAAACACATTTAATAAATGCGTGCTCTTTCGGTGGCGTACTGTACTACGTAGTATACTACGAGACCGTAATTTTGTGCAAACAAATTTTTTGTTAAAATTTTATTATTTTATTGACTTAATCGATGCTCTACATTATCAGAATTATGATAAAAATAATTTTAATATAAATTTATATAAACACATTTAATAAATGCGTGCTCTTTCGGTGGCGTACTGTACTACGTAGTATACTACGAGACCGTAATTTTGTGCAAACAAATTTTTTGTTAAAATTTTATTATTTTATTGGCTTAATCGATGCTCTAGATTATCAGAATTATGATAAAAATAATTTTAATATAAATTTATATAAACACATTTAATAAATGCGTGCTCTTTCGGTGGCGTACTGTACTACGTAGTATACTACGAGACCATAATTTTGTGCAAACAAATTTTTTGTTAAAATTTTAATATTTTATTGGCTTAATCGATGCTCTAGATTATCAGAATTATGATAAAAATAATTTTAATATAAATTTATATAAACACATTTAATAAATGCGTGCTCTTTCGGTGGTGTACTGTACTACGTAGTATACCACGAGACCGTAATTTTGTGCAAACAAATTTTTTGTTAAAATTTTATTATTTTATTGGCTTAATCGATGCTCTAGATTATCAGAATTATGATAAAAATAATTTTAATATAAATTTATATAAACACATTTAATAAATGCGTGCTCTTTCGGTGGCGTACTGTACTACGTAGTATACCACGAGACCGTAATTTTGTGCAAACAAATTTTTTGTTAAAATTTTATTATTTTATTGGCTTAATCGATGCTCTACATTATCAGAATTATGATAAAAATAATTTTAATATAAATTTATATAAACACATTTAATAAATGCGTGCTCTTTCGGTGGCGTACTGTACTACGTAGTATACTACGAGACCATAATTTTGTGCAAACAAATTTTTTGTTAAAATTTTATTATTTTATTGGCTTAATCGATGCTCTAGATTATCAGAATTATGATAAAAATAATTTTAATATAAATTTATATAAACACATTTAATAAATGCGTGCTCTTTCGGTGGCGTACTGTACTACGTAGTATACTACGAGACCGTAATTTTGTGCAAACAAATTTTTTGTTAAAATTTTATTATTTTATTGGCTTAATCGATGCTCTAGATTATCAGAATTATGATAAAAATAATTTTAATATAAATTTATATAAACACATTTAATAAATGCGTGCTCTTTCGGTGGCGTACTGTACTACGTAGTATACCACGAGACCGTAATTTTGTGCAAACAAATTTTTTGTTAAAATTTTATTATTTTATTGGCTTAATCGATGCTCTAGATTATCAGAATTATGATAAAAATAATTTTAATATAAATTTATATAAACACATTTAATAAATGCGTGCTCTTTCGGTGGCGTACTGTACTACGTAGTATACCACGAGACCGTAATTTTGTGCAAACAAATTTTTTGTTAAAATTTTATTATTTTATTGGCTTAATCGATGCTCTAGATTATCAGAATTATGATAAAAATAATTTTAATATAAATTTATATAAACACATTTAATAAATGCGTTCTCTTTCGGTGGCGTACTGTACTACGTAGTATACTACGAGACCGTAATTTTGGGCAAACAAATTTTTTGTTAAAATTTTATTATTTTATTGGCTTAATCGATGCTCTAGATTATCAGAATTATGATAAAAATAATTTTAATATAAATTTATATAAACACATTTAATAAATGCGTGCTCTTTCGGTGGCGTACTGTACTACGTAGTATACTACGAGACCATATTTTTGTGCAAACAAATTTTTTGTTAAAATTTTAATATTTTATTGGCTTAATCGATGCTCTAGATTATCAGAATTATGATAAAAATAATTTTAATATAAATTTATATAAACACATTTAATAAATGCGTGCTCTTTCGGTGGCGTACTGTACTACGTAGTATACTACGAGACCGTACTTTTGTTCAAACAAATTTTTTGTTAAAATTTTATTATTTTATTGGCTTAATCGATGCTCTAGATTATCAGAATTATGATAAAAATAATTTTAATATAAATTTATATAAACACATTTAATAAATACGTGCTCTTTCGGTGGTGTACTGTACTACGTAGTATACTACGAGACCGTAATTTTGTGCAAACAAATTTTTTGTTAAAATTTTATTATTTTATTGGCTTAATCGATGCTCTAGATTATCAGAATTATGATAAAAATAATTTTAATATAAATGTATATAAACACATTTAATAAATGCGTGCTCTTTCGGTGGTGTACTGTACTACGTAGTATACTACGAGACCGTAATTTTGTGCAAACAAATTTTTTGTTAAAATTTTATTATTTTATTGACTTAATCGATGCTCTAGATTATCAGAATTATGATAAAAATAATTTTAATATAAATTTATATAAACACATTTAATAAATGCGTGCTCTTTCGGTGGCGTACTGTACTACGTAGTATACTACGAGACCGTAATTTTGTGCAAACAAATTTTTTGTTAAAATTTTATTATTTTATTGGCTTAATCGATGCTCTAGATTATCAGAATTATGATAAAAATACTTTTAATATAAATTTATATAAACACATTTAATAAATGCGTGCTCTTTCGGTGGCGTACTGTACTACGTAGTATACCACGAGACCGTAATTTTGTGCAAACAAATTTTTTGTTAAAATTTTAATATTTTATTGGCTTAATCGATGCTCTAGATTATCAGAATTATGATAAAAATAATTTTAATATAAATTTATATAAACACATTTAATAAATGCGTTCTCTTTCGGTGGCGTACTGTGTACTACGTAGTATACTACGAGACCATAATTTTGTGCAAACAAATTTTTTGTTAAAATTTTATTATTTTATTGGCTTAATCGATGCTCTAGATTATCAGAATTATGATAAAAATAATTTTAATATAAATTTATATAAACACATTTAATAAATGGGTGCTCTTTCGGTGGCGTACTGTACTACGTAGTATACTACGAGACCGTAATTTTGTGCAAACAAATTTTTTGTTAAAATTTTATTATTTTATTGACTTAATCGATGCTCTAGATTATCAGAATTATGATAAAAATAATTTTAATATAAATTTATATAAACACATTTATAAATGCGTGCTCTTTCGGTGGCGTACTGTACTACGTAGTATACTACGAGACCGTAATTTTGTGCAAACAAATTTTTTGTTAAAATTTTATTATTTTATTGGCTTAATCGATGCTCTAGATTATCAGAATTATGATAAAAATAATTTTAATAAAAATTTATATAAACACATTTAATAAATGCGTGCTCTTTCGGTGGCGTACTGTACTACGTAGTATACCACGAGACCGTAATTTTGTGCAAACAAATTTTTTGTTAAAATTTTAATATTTTATTGGCTTAATCGATGCTCTACATTATCAGAATTATGATAAAAATAATTTTAATATAAATTTATATAAACACATTTAATAAATGCGTGCTCTTTCGGTGGTGTACTGTACTACGTAGTATACTACGAGACCGTAATTTTGTGCAAACAAATTTTTTGTTAAAATTTTATTATTTTATTGGCTTAATCGATGCTCTAGATTATCAGAATTATGATAAAAATAATTTTAATATAAATTTATATAAACACATTTAATAAATGCGTGCTCTTTCGGTGGCGTACTGTACTACGTAGTATACCACGAGACCGTAATTTTGTGCAAACAAATTTTTTGTTAAAATTTTATTATTTTATTGGCTTAATCGATGCTCTAGATTATCAGAATTATGATAAAAATAATTTTAATATAAATTTATATAAACACATTTAATAAATGCGTGCTCTTTCGGTGGCGTACTGTACTACGTAGTATACTACGAGACCGTAATTTTGTGCAAACAAATTTTTTGTTAAAATTTTAATATTTTATTGGCTTAATCGATGCTCTAGATTATCAGAATTATGATAAAAATAATTTTAATATAAATTTATATAAACACATTTAATAAATGCGTGCTCTTTCGGTGGCGTACTGTACTACGTAGTATACTACGAGACCATAATTTTGTGCAAACAAATTTTTTGTTAAAATTTTAATATTTTATTGGCTTAATCGATGCTCTAGATTATCAGAATTATGATAAAAATAATTTTAATATAAATTTATATAAACACATTTAATAAATGGGTGCTCTTTCGGTGGCGTACTGTACTACGTAGTATACCACGAGACCGTAATTTTGTGCAAACAAATTTTTTGTTAAAATTTTATTATTTTATTGGCCTAATCGATGCTCTAGATTATCAGAATTATGATAAAAATAATTTTAATATAAATTTATATAAACACATTTAATAAATGCGTTCTCTTTCGGTGGCGTACTGTACTACGTAGTATACTACGAGACCGTAATTTTGGGCAAACAAATTTTTTGTTAAAATTTTATTATTTTATTGGCTTAATCGATGCTCTAGATTATCAGAATTATGATAAAAATAATTTTAATATAAATTTATATAAACACATTTAATAAATGCGTGCTCTTTCGGTGGCGTACTGTACTACGTAGTATACTACGAGACCATATTTTTGTGCAAACAAATTTTTTGTTAAAATTTTAATATTTTATTGGCTTAATCGATGCTCTAGATTATCAGAATTATGATAAAAATAATTTTAATATAAATTTATATAAACACATTTAATAAATGCGTGCTCTTTCGGTGGCGTACTGTACTACGTAGTATACTACGAGACCGTACTTTTGTTCAAACAAATTTTTTGTTAAAATTTTATTATTTTATTGGCTTAATCGATGCTCTAGATTATCATAATTATGATAAAAATAATTTTAATATAAATTTATATAAACACATTTAATAAATACGTGCTCTTTCGGTGGTGTACTGTACTACGTAGTATACTACGAGACCGTAATTTTGTGCAAACAATTTTTTTGTTCAAATTTAATTATTTTATTGGCTTAATCGATGCTCTAGATTATCAGAATTATGATAAAAATAATTTTAATATAAATGTATATAAACACATTTAATAAATGCGTGCTCTTTCGGTGGTGTACTGTACTACGTAGTATACTACGAGACCGTAATTTTGTGCAAACAAATTTTTTGTTAAAATTTTATTATTTTATTGACTTAATCGATGCTCTAGATTATCAGAATTATGATAAAAATAATTTTAATATAAATTTATATAAACACATTTAATAAATGCGTGCTCTTTCGGTGGCGTACTGTACTACGTAGTATACTACGAGACCGTAATTTTGTGCAAACAAATTTTTTGTTAAAATTTTATTATTTTATTGGCTTAATCGATGCTCTAGATTATCAGAATTATGATAAAAATACTTTTAATATAAATTTATATAAACACATTTAATAAATGCGTGCTCTTTCGGTGGCGTACTGTACTACGTAGTATACCACGAGACCGTAATTTTGTGCAAACAAATTTTTTGTTAAAATTTTAATATTTTATTGGCTTAATCGATGCTCTAGATTATCAGAATTATGATAAAAATAATTTTAATATAAATTTATATAAACACATTTAATAAATGCGTTCTCTTTCGGTGGCGTACTGTGTACTACGTAGTATACTACGAGACCATAATTTTGTGCAAACAAATTTTTTGTTAAAACTTTATTATTTTATTGGCTTAATCGATGCTCTAGATTATCAGAATTATGATAAAAATAATTTTAATATAAATTTATATAAACACATTTAATAAATGGGTGCTCTTTCGGTGGCGTACTGTACTACGTAGTATACTACGAGACCGTAATTTTGTGCAAACAAATTTTTTGTTAAAATTTTATTATTTTATTGACTTAATCGATGCTCTAGATTATCAGAATTATGATAAAAATAATTTTAATATAAATTTATATAAACACATTTATAAATGCGTGCTCTTCCGGTGGCGTACTGTACTACGTAGTATACTACGAGACCGTAATTTTGTGCAAACAAATTTTTTGTTAAAATTTTATTATTTTATTGACTTAATCGATGCTCTAGATTATCAGAATTATGATAAAAATAATTTTAATAAAAATTTATATAAACACATTTAATAAATGCGTGCTCTTTCGGTGGCGTACTGTACTACGTAGTATACCACGAGACCGTAATTTTGTGCAAACAAATTTTTTGTTAAAATTTTAATATTTTATTGGCTTAATCGATGCTCTACATTATCAGAATTATGATAAAAATAATTTTAATATAAATTTATATAAACACATTTAATAAATGCGTGCTCTTTCGGTGGTGTACTGTACTACGTAGTATACTACGAGACCGTAATTTTGTGCAAACAAATTTTTTGTTAAAATTTTATTATTTTATTGGCTTAATCGATGCTCTAGATTATCAGAATTATGATAAAAAAAATTTTAATATAAATTTATAAAAACACATTTAATAAATGCGTGCTCTTTCGGTGGCGTACTGTACTACGTAGTATACCACGAGACCGTAATTTTGTGCAAACAAATTTTTTGTTAAAATTTTATTATTTCATTGGCTTAATCGATGCTCTAGATTATCAGAATTATGATAAAAATAATTTTAATATAAATTTATATAAACAAATTTAATAAATGCGTGCTCTTTCGGTGGCGTACTGTACTACGTAGTATACTACGAGACCATAATTTTGTGCAAACAAATTTTTTGTTAAAATTTTAATATTTTATTGGCTTAATCGATGCTCTAGATTATCAGAATTATGATAAAAATAATTTTAATATAAATTTATATAAACACATTTAATAAATGCGTGCTCTTTCGGTGGCGTACTGTACTACGTAGTATACTACGAGACCGTAATTTTGTGCAAACAAATTTTTCGTTAAAATTTTATTATTTTATTGGCTTAATCGATGCTCTAGATTATCAGAATTATGATAAAAATAATTTTAATATAAATTTATATAAACACATTTAATAAATGCGTGCTCTTTCGGTGGCGTACTGTACTACGTAGTATACTACGAGACCGTAATTTTGTGCAAACAAATTTTTTGTTAAAATTTTAATATTTTATTGGCTTAATCGATGCTCTAGATTATCAGAATTATGATAAAAATAATTTTAATATAAATTTATATAAACACATTTAATAAATGCGTGCTCTTTCGGTGGTGTACTGTACTACGTAGTATACTACGAGACCGTAATTTTGTGCAAACAAATTTTTTGTTAAAATTTTATTATTTTATTGGCTTAATCGATGCTCTAGATTATCAGAATTATGATAAAAATAATTTTAATATAAATTTATATAAACACATTTAATAAATGCGTGCTCTTTCGGTGGCGTACTGTACTACGTAGTATACTACGAGACCGTAATTTTGTGCAAACAAATTTTTTGTTAAAATTTTAATATTTTATTGGCTTAATCGATGCTCTAGATTATCAGAATTATGATAAAAATAATTTTAATATAAATTTATATAAACACATTTAATAAATGCGTGCTCTTTCGGTGGCGTACTGTACTACGTAGTATACTACGAGACCGTAAATTTGTGCAAACAAATTTTTTGTTAAAATTTTATTATTTTATTGGCTTAATCGATGCTCTAGATTATCAGAATTATGATAAAAATAATTTTAATATAAATTTATATAAACACATTTAATAAATGCGTGCTCTTTCGGTGGCGTACTGTACTACGTAGTATACTACGAGACCGTAATTTTGTGCAAACAAATTTTTTGTTAAAATTTTATTATTTTATTGGCTTAATCGATGCTCTAGATTATCAGAATTATGATAAAAATAATTTTAATATAAATTTATATAAACACATTTAATAAATGCGTGCTCTTTCGGTGGCGTACTGTACTACGTAGTATACCACGAGACCGTAATTTTGTGCAAACAAATTTTTTGTTAAAATTTTAATATTTTATTGGCTTAATCGATGCTCTAGATTATCAGAATTATGATAAAAATAATTTTAATATAAATTTATATAAACACATTTAATAAATGCGTGCTCTTTCGGTGGCGTACTGTACTACGTAGTATACCACGAGACCGTACTTTTGTTCAAACAAATTTTTTGTTAAAATTTTATTATTTTATTGGCTTAATCGATGCTCTAGATTATCAGAATTATGATAAAAATAATTTTAATATAAATTTATATAAACACATTTAATAAATGCGTGCTCTTTCGGTGGTGTACTGTACTACGTAGTATACTACGAGACCGTAATTTTGTGCAAACAAATTTTTTGTTAAAATTTTATTATTTTATTGACTTAATCGATGCTCTAGATTATCAGAATTATGATAAAAATAATTTTAATATAAATTTATATAAACACATTTAATAAATGCGTGCTCTTTCGGTGGCGTACTGTACTACGTAGTATACTACGAGACCGTAATTTTGTGCAAACAAATTTTTTGTTAAAATTTTATTATTTTATTGGCTTAATCGATGCTCTAGATTATCAGAATTATGATAAAAATAATTTTAATATAAATTTATATAAACACATTTAATAAATGCGTGCTCTTTCGGTGGCGTACTGTACTACGTAGTATACCACGAGACCGTAATTTTGTGCAAACAAATTTTTTGTTAAAATTTTAATATTTTATTGGCTTAATCGATGCTCTAGATTATCAGAATTATGATAAAAATAATTTTAATATAAATTTATATAAACACATTTAATAAATGCGTGCTCTTTCGGTGGCGTACTGTACTACGTAGTATACTACGAGACCGTAATTTTGTGCAAACAAACTTTTTGTTAAAATTTTATTATTTTATTGGCTTAATCGATGCTCTAGATTATCAGAATTATGATAAAAATAATTTTAATATAAATTTATATAAACACATTTAATAAATGCGTGCTCTTTCGGTGGCGTACTGTACTACGTAGTATACTACGAGACCGTAATTTTGTGCAAACAAATTTTTTGTTAAAATTTTATTATTTTATTGGCTTAATCGATGCTCTAGATTATCAGAATTATGATAAAAATAATTTTAATATAAATTTATATAAACACATTTAATAAATGCGTGCTCTTTCGGTGGCGTACTGTACTACGTAGTATACTACGAGACCATAATTTTGTGCAAACAAATTTTTTGTTAAAATTTTAATATTTTATTGGCTTAATCCATGCTCTAGATTATCAGAATTATGATAAAAATAATTTTAATATAAATTTATATAAACACATTTAATAAATGCGTGCTCTTTCGGTGGTGTACTGTACTACGTAGTATACCACGAGACCGTAATTTTGTGCAAACAAATTTTTTGTTAAAATTTTATTATTTTATTGGCTTAATCGATGCTCTAGATTATCAGAATTATGATAAAAATAATTTTAATATAAATTTATATAAACACATTTAATAAATGCGTGCTCTTTCGGTGGTGTCCTGTACTACGTAGTATAATACGTAGTATAGATTATCAGAATTATGATAAAAATAATTTTAATATAAATTTATATAAACACATTTAATAAATGCGTGCTCTTTCGGTGGCGTACTGTACTACGTAGTATACTACGAGACCATAATTTTGTGCAAACAAATTTTTTGTTAAAATTTTATTATTTTATTGGCTTAATCGATGCTCTAGATTATCAGAATTATGATAAAAATAATTTTAATATAAATTTATATAAACACATTTAATAAATGCGTGCTCTTTCGGTGGCGTACTGTACTACGTAGTATACTACGAGACCGTAATTTTGTGCAAACAAATTTTTTGTTAAAATTTTATTATTTTATTGGCTTAATCGATGCTCTAGATTATCAGAATTATGATAAAAATAATTTTAATATAAATTTATATAAACACATTTAATAAATGCGTGCTCTTTCGGTGGCGTACTGTACTACGTAGTATACCACGAGACCGTAATTTTGTGCAAACAAATTTTTTGTTAAAATTTTAATATTTTATTGGCTTAATCGATGCTCTAGATTATCAGAATTATGATAAAAATAATTTTAATATAAATTTATATAAACACATTTAATAAATGCGTTCTCTTTCGGTGGCGTACTGTACTACGTAGTATACTACGAGACCGTAATTTTGTGCAAACAAATTTTTTGTTAAAATTTTAATATTTTATTGGCTTAATCGATGCTCTAGATTATCAGAATTATGATAAAAATAATTTTAATATAAATTTATATAAACACATTTAATAAATGCGTGCTCTTTCGGTGGCGTACTGTACTACGTAGTATACTACGAGACCGTACTTTTGTTCAAACAAATTTTTTGTTAAAATTTTATTATTTTATTGGCTTAATCGATGCTCTAGATTATCAGAATTATGATAAAAATAATTTTAATATAAATTTATATAAACACATTTAATAAATGCGTGCTCTTTCGGTGGTGTCCTGTACTACGTAGTATAATACGTAGTATAGATTATCAGAATTATGATAAAAATAATTTTAATATAAATTTATATAAACACATTTAATAAATGCGTGCTCTTTCGGTGGCGTACTGTACTACGTAGTATACCACGAGACCGTAATTTTGTGCAAACAAATTTTTTGTTAAAATTTTAATATTTTATTGGCTTAATCGATGCTCTAGATTATCAGAATTATGATAAAAATAATTTTAATATAAATTTATATAAACACATTTAATAAATGCGTTCTCTTTCGGTGGCGTACTGTACTACGTAGTATACTACGAGACCGTAATTTTGTGCAAACAAATTTTTTGTTAAAATTTTATTATTTTATTGGCTTAATCGATGCTCTAGATTATCAGAATTATGATAAAAATAATTTTAATATAAATTTATATAAACACATTTAATAAATGCGTGCTCTTTCGGTGGCGTACTGTACTACGTAGTATACTACGAGACCGTAATTTTGTGCAAACAAATTTTTTGTTAAAATTTTAATATTTTATTGGCTTAATCGATGCTCTAGATTATCAGAATTATGATAAAAATAATTTTAATATAAATTTATATAAACACATTTAATAAATGCGTGCTCTTTCGGTGGCGTACTGTACTACGTAGTATACTACGAGACCGTAATTTTGTGCAAACAAATTTTTTGTTAAAATTTTAATATTTTATTGGCTTAATCGATGCTCTAGATTATCAGAATTATGATAAAAATAATTTTAATATAAATTTATATAAACACATTTAATAAATGCGTGCTCTTTCGGTGGCGTACTGTACTACGTAGTATACTACGAGACCGTACTTTTGTTCAAACAAATTTTTTGTTAAAATTTTATTATTTTATTGGCTTAATCGATGCTCTAGATTATCAGAATTATGATAAAAATAATTTTAATATAAATTTATATAAACACATTTAATAAATGCGTGCTCTTTCGGTGGTGTACTGTACTACGTAGTATACCACGAGACCGTAATTTTGTGCAAACAAATTTTTTGTTAAAATTTTATTATTTTATTGGCTTAATCGATGCTCTAGATTATCAGAATTATGATAAAAATAATTTTAATATAAATTTATATAAACACATTTAATAAATGCGTGCTCTTTCGGTGGCGTACTGTACTACGTAGTATACCACGAGACCGTAATTTTGTACAAACAAATTTTTTGTTAAAATTTTATTATTTTATTGGCTTAATCGATGCTCTAGATTATCAGAATTATGATAAAAATAATTTTAATATAAATTTATATAAACACATTTAATAAATGCGTGCTCTTTCGGTGGCGTACTGTACTACGTAGTATACTACGAGACCATAATTTTGTGCAAACAAATTTTTTGTTAAAATTTTAATATTTTATTGGCTTAATCGATGCTCTAGATTATCAGAATTATGATAAAAATAATTTTAATATAAATTTATATAAACACATTTAATAAATGCGTGCTCTTTCGGTGGCGTACTGTACTACGTAGTATACTACGAGACCGTAATTTTGTGCAAACAAATTTTTTGTTAAAATTTTATTATTTTATTGGCTTAATCGATGCTCTAGATTATCAGAATTATGATAAAAATAATTTTAATATAAATTTATATAAACACATTTAATAAATGCGTGCTCTTTCGGTGGCGTACTGTACTACGTAGTATACTACGAGACCGTAATTTTGTGCAAACAAATTTTTTGTTAAAATCTTATTATTTTATTGGCTTAATCGATGCTCTAGATTATCAGAATTATGATAAAAATAATTTTAATATAAATTTATATAAACACATTTAATAAATGCGTGCTCTTTCGGTGGCGTACTGTACTACGTAGTATACCACGAGACCGTAATTTTGTACAAACAAATTTTTTGTTAAAATTTTATTATTTTATTGGCTTAATCGATGCTCTAGATTATCAGAATTATGATAAAAATAATTTTAATATAAATTTATATAAACACATTTAATAAATGCGTGCTCTTTCGGTGGCGTACTGTACTACGTATCATAGTATACTACGAGACCATAATTTTGTGCAAACAAATTTTTTGTTAAAATTTTAATATTTTATTGGCTTAATCGATGCTCTAGATTATCAGAATTATGATAAAAATAATTTTAATATAAATTTATATAAACACATTTAATAAATGCGTGCTCTTTCGGTGGCGTACTGTACTACGTAGTATACTACGAGACCGTAATTTTGTGCAAACAAATTTTTTGTTAAAATTTTATTATTTTATTGGCTTAATCGATGCTCTAGATTATCAGAATTATGATAAAAATAATTTTAATATAAATTTATATAAACACATTTAATAAATGCGTGCTCTTTCGGTGGCGTACTGTACTACGTAGTATACTACGAGACCGTAATTTTGTGCAAACAAATTTTTTGTTAAAATTTTACTATTTTATTGGCTTAATCGATGCTCTAGATTATCAGAATTATGATAAAAATAATTTTAATATAAATTTATATAAACACATTTAATAAATGCGTGCTCTTTCGGTGGCGTACTGTACTACGTAGTATACCACGAGACCGTAATTTTGTGCAAACAAATTTTTTGTTAAAATTTTAATATTTTATTGGCTTAATCGATGCTCTAGATTATCAGAATTATGATAAAAATAATTTTAATATAAATTTATATAAACACATTTAATAAATGCGTGCTCTTTCGGTGGCGTACTGTACTACGTAGTATACCACGAGACCGTAATTTTGTGCAAACAAATTTTTTGTTAAAATTTTATTATTTTATTGGCTTAATCGATGCTCTAGATTATCAGAATTATGATAAAAATAATTTTAATATAAATTTATATAAACACATTTAATAAATGCTTGTTCTTTCGGTGGCGTACTGTACTACGTAGTATACTACGAGACCATAATTTTGTGCAAACAAATTTTTTGTTAAAATTTTAATATTTTATTGGCTTAATCGATGCTCTAGATTATCAGAATTATGATAAAAATAATTTTAATATAAATTTATATAAACACATTTAATAAATGCGTGCTCTTTCGGTGGCGTACTGTACTACGTAGTATACCACGAGACCGTAATTTTGTGCAAACAAATTTTTTGTTAAAATTTTAATATTTTATTGGCTTAATCGATGCTCTAGATTATCAGAATTATGATAAAAATAATTTTAATATAAATTTATATAAACACATTTAATAAATGCGTGCTCTTTCGGTGGCGTACTGTACTACGTAGTATACCACGAGACCGTAATTTTGTGCAAACAAATTTTTTGTTAAAATTTTATTATTTTATTGGCTTAATCGATGCTCTAGATTATCAGAATTATGATAAAAATAATTTTAATATAAATTTATATAAACACATTTAATAAATGCTTGTTCTTTCGGTGGCGTACTGTACTACGTAGTATACTACGAGACCATAATTTTGTGCAAACAAATTTTTTGTTAAAATTTTAATATTTTATTGGCTTAATCGATGCTCTAGATTATCAGAATTATGATAAAAATAATTTTAATATAAATTTATATAAGCACATTTAATAAATGCGTGCTCTTTCGGTGGCGTACTGTACTACGTAGTATACTACGAGACCGTAATTTTGTGCAAACAAATTTTTTGTTAAAATTTTATTATTTTATTGGCTTAATCGATGCTCTAGATTATCAGAATTATGATAAAAATAAGTTTAATATAAATTTATATAAACACATTTAATAAATGCGTGCTCTTTCGGTGGCGTACTGTACTACGTAGTATACCACGAGACCGTAATTTTGTGCAAACAAATTTTTTGTTAAAATTTTATTATTTTATTGGCTTAATCGATGCTCTAGATTATCAGAATTATGATAAAAATAATTTTAATATAAATTTATATAAACACATTTAATAAATGCGTGCTCTTTCGGTGGCGTACTGTACTACGTAGTATACCACGAGACCGTAATTTTGTGCAAACAAATTTTTTGTTAAAATTTTATTATTTTATTGGCTTAATCAATGCTCTAGATTATCAGAATTATGATAAAAATAATTTTAATATAAATTTATATAAACACATTTAATAAATGCGTGCTCTTTCGGCGGCGTACTGTACTACGTAGTATACTACGAGACCATAATTTTGTGCAAACAAATTTTTTGTTAAAATTTTATTATTTTATTGGCTTAATCGATGCTCTAGATTATCAGAATTATGATAAAAATAATTTTAATATAAATTTATATAAACACATTTAATAAATGCGTGCTCTTTCGGTGGCGTACTGTACTACGTAGTATACTACGAGACCGTAATTTTGTGCAAACAAATTTTTTGTTAAAATTTTATTATTTTATTGGCTTAATCGATGCTCTAGATTATCAGAATTATGATAAAAATAATTTTAATATAAATTTATATAAACACATTTAATAAATGCGTGCTCTTTCGGTGGCATACTGTACTACGAGTTTACTACGAGACCGTAATTTTGTGCAAACAAATTTTTTGTTAAAATTTTATTATTTTATTGGCTTAATCGATGCTCTAGATTATCAGAATTATGATAAAAATAATTTTAATATAAATTTATATAAACACATTTAATAAATGCGTGCTCTTTCGGTGGCGTACTGTACTACGTAGTATACTACGAGACCGTAATTTTGTGCAAACAAATTTTTTGTTAAAATTTTATTATTTTATTGGCTTAATCGATGCTCTAGATTATCAGAATTATGATAAAAATAATTTTAATATAAATGTATATAAACACATTTAATAAATGCGTGCTCTTTCGGTGGCGTACTGTACTACGTAGTATACTACGAGACCATAATTTTGTGCAAACAAATTTTTTGTTAAAATTTTAATATTTTATTGGCTTAATCGATGCTCTAGATTATCAGAATTATGATAAAAATAATTTTAATATAAATTTATATAAACACATTTAATAAATGCGTGCTCTTTCGGTGGCGTACTGTACTACGTAGTATACTACGAGACCGTAATTTTGTGCAAACAAATTTTTTGTTAAAATTTTATTATTTTATTGGCTTAATCGATGCTCTAGATTATCAGAATTATGATAAAAATAATTTTAATATAAATTTATATAAACACATTTAATAAATGCGTGCTCTTTCGGTGGCGTACTGTACTACGTAGTATACTACGAGACCGTAATTTTGTGCAAACAAATTTTTTGTTAAAATTTTATTATTTTATTGGCTTAATCGATGCTCTAGATTATCAGAATTATGATAAAAATAATTTTAATATAAATTTATATAAACACATTTAATAAATGCGTGCTCTTTCGGTGGCGTACTGTACTACGTAGTATACTACGAGACCGTAATTTTGTGCAAACAAATTTTTTGTTAAAGTTTTATTATTTTATTGGCTTAACCGATGCTCTAGATTATCAGAATTATGATAAAAATAATTTTAATATAAATTTATATAAACACATTTAATAATTGCGTGCTCTTTCGGTGGCGTACTGTACTACGTAGTATACTACGAGACCGTAATTTTGTGCAAACAAATTTTTTGTTAAAATTTTAATATTTTATTGGCTTAATCGATGCTCTAGATTATCAGAATTATGATAAAAATAATTTTAATATAAATTTATATAAACACATTTAATAAATGCGTGCTCTTTCGGTGGCGTACTGTACTACGTAGTATACCACGAGACCGTAATTTTGTGCAAACAAATTTTTTGTTAAAATTTTAATATTTTATTGGCTTAATCGATGCTCTAGATTATCAGAATTATGATAAAAATAATTTTAATATAAATGTATATAAACACATTTAATAAATGCGTGCTCTTTCGGTGGCGTACTGTACTACGTAGTATACTACGAGACCATAATTTTGTGCAAACAAATTTTTTGTTAAAATTTTAATATTTTATTGGCTTAATCGATGCTCTAGATTATCAGAATTATGATAAAAATAATTTTAATATAAATTTATATAAACACATTTAATAAATGCGTGCTCTTTCGGTGGCGTACTGTACTACGTAGTATACTACGAGACCGTAATTTTGTGCAAACAAATTTTTTGTTAAAATTTTATTATTTTATTGGCTTAATCGATGCTCTAGATTATCAGAATTATGATAAAAATAATTTTAATATAAATTTATATAAACACATTTAATAAATGCGTATTCTTCCAGAGGCGTACTGTACTACGTAGTACTACGAGACCGTAATTTTGTGCAAACAAATTTTTGTTAAAATTTTAATATTTTATTGGCTTAATCGATGCTCTAGATTATCAGAATTATGATAAAAATAATTTTAATATAAATTTATATAAACACATTTAATAAATGCGTACTCTTTCGGTGGCGTACTGTACTACGTAGTATACTACGAGACCGTAATTTTGTGCAAACAAATTTTTTGTTAAAATTTTATTATTTTATTGGCTTAATCGATGCTCTAGATTATCAGAATTATGATAAAAATAATTTTAATATAAATGTATCATATATAAACACATTTAATAAATGCGTGCTCTTTCGGTGGCGTACTGTACTACGTAGTATACTACGAGACCATAATTTTGTGCAAACAAATTTTTTGTTAAGATTTTAATATTTTATTGGCTTAATCGATGCTCTAGATTATCAGAATTATGATAAAAATAATTTTAATATAAATTTATATAAACACATTTAATAAATGCGTGCTCTTTCGGTGGCGTACTGTACTACGTAGTATACTACGAGACCGTAATTTTGTGCAAACAAATTTTTTGTTAAAATTTTATTATTTTATTGGCTTAATCGATGCTCTAGATTATCAGAATTATGATAAAAATAATTTTAATATAAATTTATATAAACACATTTAATAAATGCGTGCTCTTTCGGTGGCGTACTGTACTACGTAGTATACTACGAGACCGTAATTTTGTGCAAACAAATTTTTTGTTAAAATTTTATTATTTTATTGGCTTAATCGATGCTCTAGATTATCAGAATTATGATAAAAATAATTTTAATATAAATTTATATAAACACATTTAATAAATGCGTGCTCTTTCGGTGGCGTACTGTACTACGTAGTATACTACGAGACCGTAATTTTGTGCAAACAAATTTTTTGTTAAAGTTTTATTATTTTATTGGCTTAATCGATGCTCTAGATTATCAGAATTATGATAAAAATAATTTTAATATAAATTTATATAAACACATTTAATAAATGCGTGCTCTTTCGGTGGCGTACTGTACTACGTAGTATACTACGAGACCGTAATTTTGTGCAAACAAATTTTTTGTTAAAATTTTATTATTTTATTGGCTTAATCGATGCTCTAGATTATCAGAATTATGATAAAAATAATTTTAATATAAATTTATATAAACACATTTAATAAATGCGTGCTCTTTCGGTGGCGTACTGTACTACGTAGTATACCACGAGACCGTAATTTTGTGCAAACAAATTTTTTGTTAAAATTTTAATATTTTATTGGCTTAATCGATGCTCTAGATTATCAGAATTATGATAAAAATAATTTTAATATAAATTTATATAAACACATTTAATAAATGCGTGCTCTTTCGGTGGCGTACTGTACTACGTAGTATACTACGAGACCGTAATTTTGTGCAAATAAATTTTTTGTTAAAATTTTATTATTTTATTGGCTTAATCGATGCTCTAGATTATCAGAATTATGATAAAAATTATTTTAATATAAATTTATATAAACACATTTAATAAATGCGTGCTCTTTCGGTGGCGTACTGTACTACGTAGTATACCACGAGACCGTAATTTTGTGCAAACAAATTTTTTGTTAAAATTTTAATATTTTATTGGCTTAATCGATGCTCTAGATTATCAGAATTATGATAAAAATAATTTTAATATAAATTTATATAAACACATTTAATAAATGCGTGCTCTTTCGGTGGCATACTGTACTACGTAGTATACTACGAGACCGTAATTTTGTGCAAACAAATTTTTTGTTAAAATTTTATTATTTTATTGGCTTAATCGATGCTCTAGATTATCAGAATTATGATAAAAATAATTTTAATATAAATTTATATAAACACATTTAATAAATGCGTGCTCTTTCGGTGGCGTACTGTACTACGTAGTATACTACGAGACCATAATTTTGTGCAAACAAATTTTTTGTTAAAATTTTATTATTTTGTTGGCTTAATCGATGCTCTAGATTATCAGAATTATGATAAAAATAATTTTAATATAAATTTATATAAACACATTTAATAAATGCGTGCTCTTTCGGTGGCGTACTGTACTACGTAGTATACTACGAGACCGTAATTTTGTGCAAACAAATTTTTTGTTAAAATTTTATTATTTTATTGGCTTAATCGATGCTCTAGATTATCAGAATTATGATAAAAATAATTTTAATATAAATTTATATAAACACATTTAATAAATGCGTGCTCTTTCAGAGGCGTACTGTACTACGTAGTATACTATGAGACCGTAATTTAGTGCAAACAATTTTTTTGTTAAAATATTATTATTTTATTGGCTTAATCGATGCTCTAGATTATCAGAATTATAATAAAAATAATTTTAATATAAATTTATATAAACACATTTAATAAATGCGTACTCTTTCAGAGGCGTACTGTACTACGTAGTATACTATGAGACCGTAATTTAGTGCAAACAAATTTTTAGTTAAAATATTATTATTTTATTGGCTTAATCGATGCTCTAGATTATCAGAATTATGATAAAAATAATTTTAATATAAATTTATATAAACACATTTAATAAATGCGTATTCTTCCAGAGGCGTACTGTACTACGTAGTATACTATGAGACCGTAATTTAGTGCAAACAAATTTTTTGTTAAAATATTATTATTTTATTGGCTTAATCGATGCTCTAGATTATCAGAATTATGATAAAAATAATTTTAATATAAATTTATATAAACACATTTAATAAATGCGTACTCTTTCAGAGGCGTACTGTACTACGTAGTATACTATGAGACCGTAATTTAGTGCAAACAAATTTTTTGTTAAAATATTATTATTTTATTGGCTTAATCGATGCTTAGATTATCAGAATTATGATAAAAATAATTTTAATATAAATTTATATAAACACATTTAATAAATGCGTACTCTTTCAGAGGCGTACTGTACTACGTAGTATACTATGAGACCGTAATTTAGTGCAAACAAATTTTTTGTTAAAATATTATTATTTTATTGGCTTAATCGATGCTCTAGATTATCAGAATTATGATAAAAATAATTTTAATATAAATTTATATAAACACATTTAATAAATGCGTACTCTTTCAGAGACGTACTGTACTACGTAGTATACTATGAGACCGTAATTTAGTGCAAACAAATTTTTTGTTAAAATTTTATTATTTTATTGGCTTAATCGATGCTCTAGATTATCAGAATTATGATAAAAATAATTTTAATATAAATTTATATAAACACATTTAATAAATGCGTGCTCTTTCGGTGGCGTACTGTACTACGTAGTATACTACGAGACCGTAATTTTGTGCAAACAAATTTTTTGTTAAAATTTTATTATTTTATTGGCTTAATCGATGCTCTAGATTATCAGAATTATGATAAAAATAATTTGAATATAAATTTATATAAACACATTTAATAAATGCGTGCTCTTTCGGTGGCGTACTGTACTACGTAGTATACTACGAGACCGTAATTTTGTGCAAACAAATTTTTTGTTAAAATTTTATTATTTTATTGGCTTAATCGATGCTCTAGATTATCAGAATTATGATAAAAATAATTTTAATATAAATTTATATAAACACATTTAATAAATGCGTGCTCTTTCGGTGGCGTACTGTACTACGTAGTATACTACGAGACCGTAATTTTGTGCAAACAAATTTTTTGTTAAAATTTTATTATTTTATTGGCTTAATCGATGCTCTAGATTATCAGAATTATGATAAAAATAATTTTAATATAAATTTATATAAACACATTTAATAAATGCGTGCTCTTTCGGTGGCGTACTGTACTACGTAGTATACTACGAGACCGTAATTTTGTGCAAACAAATTTTTTGTTAAAATTTTATTATTTTATTGGCTTAATCGATGCTCTAGATTATCAGAATTATGATAAAAATAATTTTAATATAAATTTATATAAACACATTTAATAAATGCGTGCTCTTTCGGTGGCGTACTGTACTACGTAGTATACCACGAGACCGTAATTTTGTGCAAACAAATTTTTTGTTAAAATTGTAATATTTTATTTGCTTAATCGATGCTCTAGATTATCAGAATTATGATAAAAATAATTTTAATATAAATTTATATAAACACATTTAATAAATGCGTGCTCTTTCGGTGGCGTACTGTACTACGTAGTATACCACGAGACCGTAATTTTGTGCAAACAAATTTTTTGTTAAAATTTTATTATTTTATTGGCTTAATCGATGCTCTAGATTATCAGAATTATGATAAAAATAATTTTAATATAAATTTATATAAACACATTTAATAAATGCGTGCTTTTTCGGTGGCGTACTGTACTACGTAGTATACTACGAGACCGTAATTTTGTGCAAACAAATTTTTTGTTAAAATTTTATTATTTTATTGGCTTAATCGATGCTCTAGATTATCAGAATTATTATAAAAATAATTTTAATATAAATTTATATAAACACATTTAATAAATGCGTGCTCTTTCGGTGGCGTACTGTACTACGTAGTATACTACGAGACCGTAATTTTGTGCAAACAAATTTTTTGTTAAAATTTTATTATTTTATTGGCTTAATCGATGCTCTAGATTATCAGAATTATGATAAAAATAATTTTAATATAAATTTATATAAACACATTTAATAAATGCGTACTCTTTCAGAGACGTACTGTACTACGTAGTATACTATGAGACCGTAATTTAGTGCAAACAAATTTTTTGTTAAAATTTTATTATTTTATTGGCTTAATCGATGCTCTAGATTATCAGAATTATGATAAAAATAATTTTAATATAAATTTATATAAACACATTTAATAAATGCGTGCTCTTTCGGTGGCGTACTGTACTACGTAGTATACTACGAGACCGTAATTTTGTGCAAACAAATTTTTTGTTAAAATTTTATTATTTTATTGGCTTAATCGATGCTCTAGATTATCAGAATTATGATAAAAATAATTTTAATATAAATTTATATAAACAAATTTAATAAATGCGTGCTCTTTCGGTGGCGTACTGTACTACGTAGTATACTACGAGACCGTAATTTTGTGCAAACAAATTTTTTGTTAAAATTTTATTATTTTATTGGCTTAATCGATGCTCTAGATTATCAGAATTATGATAAAAATAATTTTAATATAAATTTATATAAACACATTTAATAAATGCGTGCTCTTTCGGTGGCGTGCTGTACTACGTAGTATACCACGAGACCGTAATTTTGTGCAAACAAATTTTTTGTTAAAATTTTATTATTTTATTGGCTTAACCGATGCTCTAGATTATCAGAATTATGATAAAAATAATTTTAATATAAATTTATATAAACACATTTAATAATTGCGTGCTCTTTCGGTGGCGTACTGTACTACGTATGATAGTATACTACGAGACCGTAATTTTGTGCAAACAAATTTTTTGTTAAAATTTTATTATTTTATTGGCTTAATCGATGCTCTAGATTATCAGAATTATGATAAAAATAATTTTAATATAAATTTATATAAACACATTTAATAAATGCGTGCTCTTTCGGTGGCGTACTGTACTACGTAGTATACCACGAGACCGTAATTTTGTGCAAACAAATTTTTTGTTAAAATTTTAATATTTTATTGGCTTAATCGATGCTCTAGATTATCAGAATTATGATAAAAATAATTTTAATATAAATGTATATAAACACATTTAATAAATGCGTGCTCTTTCGGTGGCGTACTGTACTACGTAGTATACTACGAGACCATAATTTTGTGCAAACAAATTTTTTGTTAAAATTTTATTATTTTATTGGCTTAATCGATGCTCTAGATTATCAGAATTATGATAAAAATAATTTTAATATAAATTTATATAAACACATTTAATAAATGCGTGCTCTTTCGGTGGCGTACTGTACTACGTAGTATACTACGAGACCGTAATTTTGTGCAAACAAATTTTTTGTTAAAATTTTATTATTTTATTGGCTTAATCGATGCTCTAGATTATCAGAATTATGATAAAAATAATTTTAATATAAATTTATATAAACACATTTAATAAATGCGTATTCTTCCAGAGGCGTACTGTACTACGTAGTACTACGAGACCGTAATTTTGTGCAAACAAATTTTTGTTAAAATTTTAATATTTTATTGGCTTAATCGATGCTCTAGATTATCAGAATTATGATAAAAATAATTTTAATATAAATTTATATAAACACATTTAATAAATGCGTACTCTTTCGGTGGCGTACTGTACTACGTAGTATACTACGAGACCGTAATTTTGTGCAAACAAATTTTTTGTTAAAATTTTATTATTTTATTGGCTTAATCGATGCTCTAGATTATCAGAATTATGATAAAAATAATTTTAATATAAATGTATCATATATAAACACATTTAATAAATGCGTGCTCTTTCGGTGGCGTACTGTACTACGTAGTATACTACGAGACCATAATTTTGTGCAAACAAATTTTTTGTTAAAATTTTAATATTTTATTGGCTTAATCGATGCTCTAGATTATCAGAATTATGATAAAAATAATTTTAATATAAATTTATATAAACACATTTAATAAATGCGTGCTCTTTCGGTGGCGGACTGTACTACGTAGTATACTACGAGACCGTAATTTTGTGCAAACAAATCTTTTGTTAAAATTTTATTATTTTATTGGCTTAATCGATGCTCTAGATTATCAGAATTATGATAAAAATAATTTTAATATAAATTTATATAAACACATTTAATAAATGCGTGCTCTTTCGGTGGCGTACTGTACTACGTAGTATACTACGAGACCGTAATTTTGTGCAAACAAATTTTTTGTTAAAATTTTATTATTTTATTGGCTTAATCGATGCTCTAGATTATCAGAATTATGATAAAAATAATTTTAATATAAATTTATATAAACACATTTAATAAATGCGTGCTCTTTCGGTGGCGTACTGTACTACGTAGTATACTACGAGACCGTAATTTTGTGCAAACAAATTTTTTGTTAAAGTTTTATTATTTTATTGGCTTAATCGATGCTCTAGATTATCAGAATTATGATAAAAATAATTTTAATATAAATTTATATAAACACATTTAATAAATGCGTGCTCTTTCGGTGGCGTACTGTACTACGTAGTATACTACGAGACCGTAATTTTGTGCAAACAAATTTTTTGTTAAAATTTTATTATTTTATTGGCTTAATCGATGCTCTAGATTATCAGAATTATGATAAAAATAATTTTAATATAAATTTATATAAACACATTTAATAAATGCGTGCTCTTTCGGTGGCGTACTGTACTACGTAGTATACCACGAGACCGTAATTTTGTGCAAACAAATTTTTTGTTAAAATTTTAATATTTTATTGGCTTAATCGATGCTCTAGATTATCAGAATTATGATAAAAATAATTTTAATATAAATTTATATAAACACATTTAATAAATGCGTGCTCTTTCGGTGGCGTACTGTACTACGTAGTATACTACGAGACCGTAATTTTGTGCAAATAAATTTTTTGTTAAAATTTTATTATTTTATTGGCTTAATCGATGCTCTAGATTATCAGAATTATGATAAAAATTATTTTAATATAAATTTATATAAACACATTTAATAAATGCGTGCTCTTTCGGTGGCGTACTGTACTACGTAGTATACCACGAGACCGTAATTTTGTGCAAACAAATTTTTTGTTAAAATTTTAATATTTTATTGGCTTAATCGATGCTCTAGATTATCAGAATTATGATAAAAATAATTTTAATATAAATTTACATAAACACATTTAATAAATGCGTGCTCTTTCGGTGGCATACTGTACTACGTAGTATACTACGAGACCGTAATTTTGTGCAAACAAATTTTTTGTTAAAATTTTATTATTTTATTGGCTTAATCGATGCTCTAGATTATCAGAATTATGATAAAAATAATTTTAATATAAATTTATATAAACACATTTAATAAATGCGTGCTCTTTCGGTGGCGTACTGTACTACGTAGTATACTACGAGACCATAATTTTGTGCAAACAAATTTTTTGTTAAAATTTTATTATTTTGTTGGCTTAATCGATGCTCTAGATTATCAGAATTATGATAAAAATAATTTTAATATAAATTTATATAAACACATTTAATAAATGCGTGCTCTTTCGGTGGCGTGCTGTACTACGTAGTATACTACGAGACCGTAATTTTGTGCAAACAAATTTTTTGTTAAAATTTTATTATTTTATTGGCTTAATCGATGCTCTAGATTATCAGAATTATGATAAAAATAATTTTAATATAAATTTATATAAACACATTTAATAAATGCGTGCTCTTTCAGAGGCGTACTGTACTACGTAGTATACTATGAGACCGTAATTTAGTGCAAACAATTTTTTTGTTAAAATATTATTATTTTATTGGCTTAATCGATGCTCTAGATTATCAGAATTATAATAAAAATAATTTTAATATAAATTTATATAAACACATTTAATAAATGCGTACTCTTTCAGAGGCGTACTGTACTACGTAGTATACTATGAGACCGTAATTTAGTGCAAACAAATTTTTAGTTAAAATATTATTATTTTATTGGCTTAATCGATGCTCTAGATTATCAGAATTATGATAAAAATAATTTTAATATAAATTTATATAAACACATTTAATAAATGCGTATTCTTCCAGAGGCGTACTGTACTACGTAGTATACTATGAGACCGTAATTTAGTGCAAACAAATTTTTTGTTAAAATATTATTATTTTATTGGCTTAATCGATGCTCTAGATTATCAGAATTATGATAAAAATAATTTTAATATAAATTTATATAAACACATTTAATAAATGCGTACTCTTTCAGAGGCGTACTGTACTACGTAGTATACTATGAGACCGTAATTTAGTGCAAACAAATTTTTTGTTAAAATATTATTATTTTATTGGCTTAATCGATGCTTAGATTATCAGAATTATGATAAAAATAATTTTAATATAAATTTATATAAACACATTTAATAAATGCGTACTCTTTCAGAGGCGTACTGTACTACGTAGTATACTATGAGACCGTAATTTAGTGCAAACAAATTTTTTGTTAAAATATTATTATTTTATTGGCTTAATCGATGCTCTAGATTATCAGAATTATGATAAAAATAATTTTAATATAAATTTATATAAACACATTTAATAAATGCGTACTCTTTCAGAGACGTACTGTACTACGTAGTATACTATGAGACCGTAATTTAGTGCAAACAAATTTTTTGTTAAAATTTTATTATTTTATTGGCTTAATCGATGCTCTAGATTATCAGAATTATGATAAAAATAATTTTAATATAAATTTATATAAACACATTTAATAAATGCGTGCTCTTTCGGTGGCGTACTGTACTACGTAGTATACTACGAGACCGTAATTTTGTGCAAACAAATTTTTTGTTAAAATTTTATTATTTTATTGGCTTAATCGATGCTCTAGATTATCAGAATTATGATAAAAATAATTTTAATATAAATTTATATAAACACATTTAATAAATGCGTGCTCTTTCGGTGGCGTACTGTACTACGTAGTATACTACGAGACCGTAATTTTGTGCAAACAAATTTTTTGTTAAAATTTTATTATTTTATTGGCTTAATCGATGCTCTAGATTATCAGAATTATGATAAAAATAATTTTAATATAAATTTATATAAACACATTTAATAAATGCGTGCTCTTTCGGTGGCGTACTGTACTACGTAGTATACTACGAGACCGTAATTTTGTGCAAACAAATTTTTTGTTAAAATTTTATTATTTTATTGGCTTAATCGATGCTCTAGATTATCAGAATTATGATAAAAATAATTTTAATATAAATTTATATAAACACATTTAATAAATGCGTGCTCTTTCGGTGGCGTACTGTACTAGGTAGTATACTACGAGACCGTAATTTTGTGCAAACAAATTTTTTGTTAAAATTTTATTATTTTATTGGCTTAATCGATGCTCTAGATTATCAGAATTATGATAAAAATAATTTTAATATAAATTTATATAAACACATTTAATAAATGCGTGCTCTTTCGGTGGCGTACTGTACTACGTAGTATACTACGAGACCGTAATTTTGTGCAAACAAATTTTTTGTTAAAATTTTATTATTTTATTGGCTTAATCGATGCTCTAGATTATCAGAATTATGATAAAAATAATTTTAATATAAATTTATATAAACACATTTAATAAATGCGTGCTCTTTCGGTGGCGTACTGTACTACGTAGTATACTACGAGACCGTAATTTTGTGCAAACAAATTTTTTGTTAAAATTTTATTATTTTATTGGCTTAATCGATGCTCTAGATTATCAGAATTATGATAAAAATAATTTTAATATAAATTTATATAAACACATTTAATAAATGCGTGCTCTTTCGGTGGCGTACTGTACTACGTAGTATACCACGAGACCGTAATTTTGTGCAAACAAATTTTTTGTTAAAATTGTAATATTTTATTTGCTTAATCGATGCTCTAGATTATCAGAATTATGATAAAAATAATTTTAATATAAATTTATATAAACACATTTAATAAATGCGTGCTCTTTCGGTGGCGTACTGTACTACGTAGTATACTACGAGACCGTAATTTTGTGCAAACAAATTTTTTGTTAAAATTTTATTATTTTATTGGCTTAATCGATGCTCTAGATTATCAGAATTATGATAAAAATAATTTTAATATAAATTTATATAAACACATTTAATAAATGCGTGCTCTTTCGGTGGCGCACTGTACTACGTAGTATACCACGAGACCGTAATTTTGTGCAAACAAATTTTTATTTTAAATTTTAATATTTTATTGGCTTAATCGATGCTCTAGATTATCAGAATTATGATAAAAATAATTTTAATATAAATTTATATAAACACATTTAATAAATGCGTGCTCTTTCGGTGGCGTACTGTACTACGTAGTATACTACGAGACCGTAATTTTGTGCAAACAAATTTTTTGTTAAAATTTTATTATTTTATTGGCTTAATCGATGCTCTAGATTATCAGAATTATGATAAAAATAATTTTAATATAAATTTATATAAACAAATTTAATAAATGCGTGCTCTTTCGGTGGCGTACTGTACTACGTAGTATACTACGAGACCGTAATTTTGTGCAAACAAATTTTTTGTTAAAATTTTAATATTTTATTGGCTTAATCGATGCTCTAGATTATCAGAATTATGATAAAAATAATTTTAATATAAATTTATATAAACACATTTAATAAATGCGTGCTCTTTCGGTGGCGTACTGTACTACGTAGTATACTACGAGACCGTAATTTTGTGCAAACAAATTTTTTGTTAAAATTTTATTATTTTATTGGCTTAATCGATGCTCTAGATTATCAGAATTATGATAAAAATAATTTTAATATAAATTTATATAAACACATTTAATAAATGCGTGCTCTTTCGGTGGCGTGCTGTACTACGTAGTATACCACGAGACCGTAATTTTGTGCAAACAAATTTTTTGTTAAAATTTTATTATTTTATTGGCTTAATCGATGCTCTAGATTATCAGAATTATGATAAAAATAATTTTAATATAAATTTATATAAACACATTTAATAAATGCGTGCTTTTTCGGTGGCGTACTGTACTACGTAGTATACTACGAGACCGTAATTTTGTGCAAACAAATTTTTTGTTAAAATTTTATTATTTTATTGGCTTAATCGATGCTCTAGATTATCAGAATTATTATAAAAATAATTTTAATATAAATTTATATAAACACATTTAATAAATGCGTGCTCTTTCGGTGGCGTACTGTACTACGTACTATACTACGAAACCGTAATTTTGTGCAAACAAATTTTTTGTTAAAATTTTATTATTTTATTGGCTTAATCGATGCTCTAGATTATCAGAATTATGATAAAAATAATTTTAATATAAATTTATATAAACACATTTAATAAATGCGTGCTCTTTCGGTGGCGTACTGTACTACGTAGTATACAACGAGACCATAATTTTTTGCAAATACGTAGTATACTACGAGACCGTAATTTTGTGCAAACAAATTTTTTGTTAAAATTTTATTATTTTATTGGCTTAATCGATGCTCTAGATTATCAGAATTATGATAAAAATAATTTTAATATAAATTTATATAAACACATTTAATAAATGCGTGCTCTTTCGGTGGCGTACTGTACTACGTAGTATACTACGAGACCGTAATTTTGTGCAAACAAATTTTTTGTTAAAATTTTATTATTTTATTGGCTTAATCGATGCTCTAGATTATCAGAATTATGATAAAAATAATTTTAATATAAATTTATATAAACACATTTAATAAATGCGTGCTCTTTCGGTGGCGTACTGTACTACGTAGTAAACTACGAGACCGTAATTTTGTGCAAACAAATTTTTTGTTAAAATTTTATTATTTTATTGGCTTAATCGATGCTCTAGATTATCAGAATTACGATAAAAATAATTTTAATATAAATTTATATAAACACATTTAATAAATGCGTGCTCTTTCGGTGGCGTACTGTACTACGTAGTATACTACGAGACCGTAATTTTGTGCAAACAAATTTTTTGTTAAAATTTTATTATTTTATTGGCTTAATCGATGCTCTAGATTATCAGAATTATGATAAAAATAATTTTAATATAAATTTATATAAACACATTTAATAAATGCGTGCTCTTTCGGTGGCGTACTGTACTACGTAGTATACTACGAGACCGTAATTTTGTGCAAACAAATTTTTTGTTAAAATTTTATTATTTTATTGGCCTAATCGATGCTCTAGATTATCAGAATTATGATAAAAATAATTTTAATATAAATTTATATAAACACATTTAATAAATGCGTGCTCTTTCGGTGGCGTACCGTACTACGTAGTATACTACGAGATCGTAATTTTGTTCAAACAAATTTTTTGTTAAAATTTTATTATTTTATTGGCTTAATCGATGCTCTAGATTATCAGAATTATGATAAAAATAATTTTAATATAAATTTATATAAACACATTTAATAAATGCGTGCTCTTTCGGTGGCGTACTGTACTACATAGTAAACTACGAGACCGTAATTTTGTTCAAACAAATTTTTTGTTAAAATTTTATTATTTTATTGGCTTAAATCGATGCTCTAGATTATCAGAATTATGATAAAAATAATTTTAATATAAATTTATATAAACACATTTAATAAATGCGTGCTCTTTCGGTGGCGTACTGTACTACGTAGTAAACTACGAGACCGTAATTTTGTTCAAACAAATTTTTTGTTAAAATTTATTATTTTATTGGCTTAATCGATGCTCTAGATTATCAGAATTATGATAAAAATAATTTTAATATAAATTTATATAAACACATTTAATAAATGCGTGCTCTTTCGGTGGCGTACCGTACTACGTAGTATACTACGAGATCGTAATTTTGTTCAATCAAATTTTTTTGTTAAAATTTTATTATTTTATTGGCTTAATCGATGCTCTAGATTATCAGAATTATGATAAAAATAATTTTAATATAAATTTATATAAACACATTTAATAAATGCGTGCTCTTTCGGTGGCGTACTGTACTACGTAGTAAACTACGAGACCGTAATTTTGTTCAAACAAATTTTTGTTAAAATTTTATTATTTTATTGGCTTAATCGATGCTCTAGATTATCAGAATTATGATAAAAATAATTTTAATATAAATTTATATAAACACATTTAATAAATGCGTGCTCTTTCGGTGGCGTACTGTACTACGTAGTATACTACGAGACCGTAATTTTGTGCAAACAAATTTTTTGTTAAAATTTTATTATTTTATTGGCTTAATCGATGCTCTAGATTATCAGAATTATGATAAAAATAATTTTAATATAAATTTATATAAACACATTTAATAAATGCGTGCTCTTTCGGTGGCGTACTGTACTACGTAGTATACTACGAGACCGTAATTTTGTGCAAACAAATTTTTTGTTAAAATTTTATTATTTTATTGGCTTAATCGATGCTCTAGATTATCAGAATTATGATAAAAATAATTTTAATATAAATTTATATAAACACATTTAATAAATGCGTGCTCTTTCGGTGGCGTACTGTACTACGTAGTATACCACGAGACCGTAATTTTGTGCAAACAAATTTTTTGTTAAAATTTTATTATTTTATTGGCTTAATCGATGCTCTAGATTATCAGAATTATGATAAAAATAATTTTAATATAAATTTATATAAACACATTTAATAAATGCGTGCTCTTTCGGTGGCGTACTGTACTACGTAGTATACTACGAGACCGTAATTTTGTGCAAACAAATTTTTTGTTAAAATTTTATTATTTTATTGGCTTAATCGATGCTCTAGATTATCAGAATTATGATAAAAATAATTTTAATATAAATTTATATAAACACATTTAATAAATGCGTGCTCTTTCGGTGGCGTACTGTACTACGTAGTATACTACGAGACCGTAATTTTGTGCAAACAAATTTTTTGTTAAAATTTTATTATTTTATTGGCTTAATCGATGCTCTAGATTATCAGAATTATGATAAAAATAATTTTAATATAAATTTATATAAACACATTTAATAAATGCGTGCTCTTTCGGTGGCGTACTGTACTACGTAGTATACTACGAGACCGTAATTTTGTGCAAACAAATTTTTTGTTAAAATTTTATTATTTTATTGGCTTAATCGATGCTCTAGATTATCAGAATTATGATAAAAATAATTTTAATATAAATTTATATAAACACATTTAATAAATGCGTGCTCTTTCGGTGGCGTACTGTACTACGTAGTATACTACGAGACCGTAATTTTGTGCAAACAAATTTTTTGTTAAAATTTTATTATTTTATTGGCTTAATCGATGCTCTAGATTATCAGAATTATGATAAAAATAATTTTAATATAAATTTATATAAACACATTTAATAAATGCGTGCTCTATCGGAGGCGTACTGTACTACGTAGTATACTACGAGACCGTAATTTTGTGCAAACAAATTTTTTGTTAAAATTTTAATATTTTATTGGCTTAATCGATGCTCTAGATTATCAGAATTATGATAAAAATAATTTTAATATAAATTTATATAAACACATTTAATAAATGCGTGCTCTTTCGGTGGTGTACTGTACTACGTAGTATACTACGAGACCGTAATTTTGTGCAAACAAATTTTTTGTTAAAATTTTATTATTTTATTGGCTTAATCGATGCTCTAGATTATCAGAATTATAATAAAAATAATTTTAATATAAATTTATATAAACACATTTAATAAATGCGTGCTCTTTCGGTGGCGTACTGTACTACGTAGTATACCACGAGACCGTAATTTTGTGCAAACAAATTTTTTGTTAAAATTTTATTATTTTATTGGCTTAATCGATGCTCTAGATTATCAGAATTATGATAAAAATAATTTTAATATAAATTTATATAAACACATTTAATAAATGCGTGCTCTTTCGGTGGCGTTCTGTACTACGTAGTATACCACGAGACCGTAATTTTGTGCAAACAAATTTTTTGTTAAAATTTTATTATTTTATTGGCTTAATCGATGCTCTAGATTATCAGAATTATGATAAAAATAATTTTAATATAAATTTATATAAACACATTTAATAAATGCGTGCTCTTTCGGTGGCGTACTGTACTACGTAGTATACTACGAGACCGTAATTTTGTGCAAACAAATTTTTTGTTAAAATTTTATTATTTTATTGGCTTAATCGATGCTCTAGATTATCAGAATTATGATAAAAATAATTTTAATATAAATTTATATAAACACATTTAATAAATGCGTGCTCTTTCGGTGGCGTACTGTACTACGTAGTATACTACGAGACCGTAATTTTGTGCAAACAAATTTTTTGTTAAAATTTTATTATTTTATTGGCTTAATCGATGCTCTAGATTATCAGAATTATGATAAAAATAATTTTAATATAAATTTATATAAACACATTTAATAAATGCGTGCTCTTTCGGTGGCGTACTGTACTACGTAGTATAACAACTACGAGACCATAATTTTGTGCAAACAAATTTTTTGTTAAAATTTTAATATTTTATTGGCTTAATCGATGCTCTAGATTATCAGAATTATGATAAAAATAATTTTAATATAAATTTATATAAACACATTTAATAAATGCGTGCTCTTTCGGTGGCGTACTGTACTACGTAGTATACTACGAGACCGTAATTTTGTGCAAACAAATTTTTTGTTAAAATTTTATTATTTTATTGGCTTAATCGATGCTCTAGATTATCAGAATTATGATAAAAATAATTTTAATATAAATTTATATAAACACATTTAATAAATGCGTGCTCTTTCGGTGGCGTACTGTACTACGTAGTATACTACGAGACCGTAATTTTGTGCAAACAAATTTTTTGTTAAAATTTTATTATTTTATTGGCTTAATCGATGCTCTAGATTATCAGAATTATGATAAAATTAATTTTAATATAAATTTATATAAACACATTTAATAAATGCGTGCTCTTTCGGTGGCGTACCGTACTACGTAGTATACTACGAGATCGTAATTTTGTTCAAACAAATTTTTTGTTAAAATTTTATTATTTTATTGGCTTAATCGATGCTCTAGATTATCAGAATTATGATAAAAATAATTTTAATATAAATTTATATAAACACATTTAATAAATGCGTGCTCTTTCGGTGGCGTACTGTACTACGTAGTATACCACGAGACCGTAATTTTGTGCAAACAAATTTTTTGTTAAAATTTTATTATTTTATTGGCTTAATCGATGCTCTAGATTATCAGAATTATGATAAAAATAATTTTAATATAAATTTATATAAACACATTTAATAAATGCGTGCTCTTTCGGTGGCGTACTGTACTACGTAGTATACTACGAGACCGTAATTTTGTGCAAACAAATTTTTTGTTAAAATTTTATTATTTTATTGGCTTAATCGATGCTCTAGATTATCAGAATTATGATAAAAATAATTTTAATATAAATTTATATAAACACATTTAATAAATGCGTGCTCTTTCGGTGGCGTACTGTACTACGTAGTATACTACGAGACCGTAATTTTGTGCAAACAAATTTTTTGTTAAAATTTTATTATTTTATTGGCTTAATCGATGCTCTAGATTATCAGAATTATGATAAAAATAATTTTAATATAAATTTATATAAACACATTTAATAAATGCGTGCTCTTTCGGTGGCGTACTGTACTACGTAGTATACCACGAGACCGTAATTTTGTGCAAACAAATTTTTTGTTAAAATTTTATTATTTTATTGGCTTAATCGATGCTCTAGATTATCAGAATTATGATAAAAATAATTTTAATATAAATTTATATAAACACATTTAATAAATGCGTGCTCTTTCGGTGGCGTACTGTACTACGTAGTATACTACGAGACCGTAATTTTGTGCAAACAAATTTTTTGTTAAAATTTTATTATTTTATTGGCTTAATCGATGCTCTAGATTATCAGAATTATGATAAAAATAATTTTAATATAAATTTATATAAACACATTTAATAAATGCGTGCTCTTTCGGTGGCGTACTGTACTACGTAGTATACTACGAGACCGTAATTTTGTGCAAACAAATTTTTTGTTAAAATTTTATTATTTTATTGGCTTAATCGATGCTCTAGATTATCAGAATTATGATAAAAATAATTTTAATATAAATTTATATAAACACATTTAATAAATGCGTGCTCTTTCGGTGGCGTACTGTACTACGTAGTATACTACGAGACCGTAATTTTGTGCAAACAAATTTTTTGTTAAAATTTTATTATTTTATTGGCTTAATCGATGCTCTAGATTATCAGAATTATGATAAAAATAATTTTAATATTCATTTATATAAACACATTTAATAAATGCGTGCTCTTTCGGTGGTGTACTGTACTACCCGTAATTTTGTGCAAACAAATTTTTTGTTAAAATTTTATTATTTTATTGGCTTAATCGATGCTCTAGATTATCAGAATTATGATAAAAATAATTTTAATATAAATTTATATAAACACATTTAATAAATGCGTGCTCTTTCGGTGGCGTACTGTACTACGTAGTATACTACGAGACCGTAATTTTGTGCAAACAAATTTTTTGTTAAAATTTTATTATTTTATTGGCTTAATCGATGCTCTAGATTATCAGAATTATGATAAAAATAATTTTAATATAAATTTATATAAACACATTTAATAAATGCGTGCTCTTTCGGTGGCGTACTGTACTACGTAGTATACTACGAGACCGTAATTTTGTGCAAACAAATTTTTTGTTAAAATATTATTATTTTATTGGCTTAATCGATGCTCTAGATTATCAGAATTATGATAAAAATAATTTTAATATAAATTTATATAAACACATTTAATAAATGCGTGCTCTATCGGAGGCGTACTGTACTACGTAGTATACTACGAGGCCGTAATTTTGTGCAAACAAATTTTTTGTTAAAATTTTAATATTTTATTGGCTTAATCGATGCTCTAGATTATCAGAATTATGATAAAAATAATTTTAATATAAATTTATATAAACACATTTAATAAATGCGTGCTCTTTCGGTGGCGTACTGTACTACGTAGTATACTACGAGACCGTAATTTTGTGCAAACAAATTTTTTGTTAAAATTTTATTATTTTATTTGCTTAATCGATGCTCTAGATTATCAGAATTATAATAAAAATAATTTTAATATAAATTTATATAAACACATTTAATAAATGCGTGCTCTTTCGGTGGCGTACTGTACTACGTAGTATACCACGAGACCGTAATTTTGTGCAAACAAATTTTTTGTTAAAATTTTATTATTTTATTGGCTTAATCGATGCTCTAGATTATCAGAATTATGATAAAAATAATTTTAATATAAATTTATATTGTTTTCTTTTATTAAGTTTTTATTTTAATTATTAAAACGATTTATTTGTTTTTTAACTTATCTTTATTTTGTATATGCCCCTACGTTTCGACGGTATATTCGAAACGTAGGGGCATATACAAAATAAAAATAAGTTAAAAAACAAATAAATCGTTTTAATAATAAATTTATATAAACACATTTAATAAATGCGTGCTCTTTCGGTGGCGTACTGTACTACGTAGTATACTACGAGACCGTAATTTTGTGCAAACAAATTTTTTGTTAAAATTTTATTATTTTATTGGCTTAATCGATGCTCTAGATTATCAGAATTATGATAAAAATAATTTTAATATAAATTTATATAAACACATTTAATAAATGCGTGCTCTTTCGGTGGCGTACTGTACTACGTAGTATACTACGAGACCGTAATTTTGTGCAAACAAATTTTTTGTTAAAATTTTATTATTTTATTGGCTTAATCGATGCTCTAGATTATCAGAATTATGATAAAAATAATTTTAATATAAATTTATATAAACACATTTAATAAATGCGTGCTCTTTCGGTGGCGTACTGTACTACGTAGTATACTACGAGACCGTAATTTTGTGCAAACAAATTTTTTGTTAAAATATTATTATTTTATTGGCTTAATCGATGCTCTAGATTATCAGAATTATGATAAAAATAATTTTAATATAAATTTATAAAAACACATTTAATAAATGCGTACTCTTTCAGAGGCGTACTGTACTACGTAGTATACTATGAGACCGTAATTTAGTGCAAACAAATTTTTTGTTAAAATATTATTATTTTATTGGCTTAATCGATGCTCTAGATTATCAGAATTATGATAAAAATAATTTTAATATAAATTTATATAAACACATTTAATAAATGCGTACTCTTTCAGAGGCGTACTGTACTACGTAGTATACTATGAGACCGTAATTTAGTGCAAACAAATTTTTTGTTAAAATATTATTATTTTATTGGCTTAATCGATGCTCTAGATTATCAGAATTATGATAAAAATAATTTTAATATAAATTTATATAAACACATTTAATAAATGCGTACTCTTTCAGAGGCGTACTGTACTACGTAGTATACTATGAGACCGTAATTTAGTGCAAACAAATTTTTTGTTAAAATATTATTATTTTATTGGCTTAATCGATGCTCTAGGTTATCAGAATTACGATAAAAATAATTTTAATATAAATTTATATAACCACATTTAATAAATGCGTGCTCTTTCAGAAGCATACTGTACTACGTAGTATACTATGAGACCGTAATTTAGTGCAAACAAATTTTTTGTTAAAATATTATTATTTTATTGGCTTAATCGATGCTCTAGATTATCAGAATTATGATAAAAATAATTTTAATATAAATTTATATAAACACATTTAATAAATGCGTACTCTTTCAGAGGCGTACTGTACTACGTAGTATACTATGAGACCGTAATTTAGTGCAAACAAATTTTTTGTTAAAATATTATTATTTTATTGGCTTAATCGATGCTCTAGATTATCAGAATTATGATAAAAATAATTTTAATATAAATTTATATAAACACATTTAATAAATGCGTGCTCTTTCGGTGGCGTACTGTACTACGTAGTATACTACGAGACCGTAATTTTGTGCAAACAAATTTTTTGTTAAAATTTTATTATTTTATTGGCTTAATCGATGCTCTAGATTATCAGAATTATGATAAAAATAATTTTAATATAAATTTATATAAACACATTTAATAAATGCGTGCTCTTTCGGTGGCGTACTGTACTACGTAGTATACTACGAGACCGTAATTTTGTGCAAACAAATTTTTTGTTAAAATTTTATTATTTTATTGGCTTAATCGATGCTCTAGATTATCAGAATTATGATAAAAATAATTTTTATATAAATTTATAAAAACACATTTAATAAATGCGTACTCTTTCAGAGGCGTACTGTACTACGTAGTATACTATGAGACCGTAATTTAGTGCAAACAAATTTTTTGTTAAAATATTATTATTTTATTGGCTTAATCGATGCTCTAGATTATCAGAATTATGATAAAAATAATTTTAATATAAATTTATATAAACACATTTAATAAATGCGTACTCTTTCAGAGGCGTACTGTACTACGTAGTATACTATGAGACCGTAATTTAGTGCAAACAAATTTTTTGTTAAAATATTATTATTTTATTGGCTTAATCGATGCTCTAGATTATCAGAATTATGATAAAAATAATTTTAATATAAATTTATATAAACACATTTAATAAATGCGTACTCTTTCAGAGGCGTACTGTACTACGTAGTATACTATGAGACCGTAATTTAGTGCAAACAAATTTTTTGTTAAAATATTATTATTTTATTGGCTTAATCGATGCTCTAGGTTATCAGAATTACGATAAAAATAATTTTAATATAAATTTATATAACCACATTTAATAAATGCGTGCTCTTTCGGTGGCATACTGTACTACGTAGTATACTATGAGACCGTAATTTAGTGCAAACAAATTTTTTGTTAAAATATTATTATTTTATTGGCTTAATCGATGCTCTAGATTATCAGAATTATGATAAAAATAATTTTAATATAAATTTATATAAACACATTTAATAAATGCGTACTCTTTCAGAGGCGTACTGTACTACGTAGTATACTATGAGACCGTAATTCAGTGCAAACAAATTTTTTGTTAAAATATTATTATTTTATTGGCTTAATCGATGCTCTAGATTATCAGAATTATGATAAAAATAATTTTAATATAAATTTATATAAACACATTTAATAAATGCGTACTCTTTCAGAGGCGTACTGTACTACGTAGTATACTATGAGACCGTAATTTAGTGCAAACAAATTTTTTGTTAAAATATTATTATTTTATTGGCTTAATCGATGCTCTAGATTATCAGAATTATGATAAAAATAATTTTAATATAAATTTATATAAACACATTTAATAAATGCGTGCTCTTTCGGTGGCGTACTGTACTACGTAGTATACTACGAGACCGTAATTTTGTGCAAACAAATTTTTTGTTAAAATTTTATTATTTTATTGGCTTAATCGATGCTCTAGATTATCAGAATTATAATAAAAATAATTTTAATATAAATTTATATAAACACATTTAATAAATGCGTGCTCTTTCGGTGGCGTACTGTACTACGTAGTATAACAACTACGAGACCATAATTTTGTGCAAACAAATTTTTTGTTAAAATTTTAATATTTTATTGGCTTAATCGATGCTCTAGATTATCAGAATTATGATAAAAATAATTTTAATATAAATTTATATAAACACATTTAATAAATGCGTGCTCTTTCGGTGGCGTACTGTACTACGTAGTATACTACGAGACCGTAATTTTGTGCAAACAAATTTTTTGTTAAAATTTTATTATTTTATTGGCTTAATCGATGCTCTAGATTATCAGAATTATAATAAAAATAATTTTAATATAAATTTATATAAACACATTTAATAAATGCGTGCTCTTTCGGTGGCGTACTGTACTACGTAGTATACTACGAGACCGTAATTTTGTGCAAACAAATTTTTTGTTAAAATTTTATTATTTTATTGGCTTAATCGATGCTCTAGATTATCAGAATTATGATAAAAATAATTTTAATATAAATTTATATAAACACATTTAATAAATGCGTGCTCTTTCGGTGGCGTACTGTACTACGTAGTATACTACGAGACCGTAATTTTGTGCAAACAAATTTTTTGTTAAAATTTTATTATTTTATTGGCTTAATCGATGCTCTAGATTATCAGAATTATGATAAAAATAATTTTAATATAAATTTATATAAACACATTTAATAAATGCGTGCTCTTTCGGTGGCGTACTGTACTACGTAGTATACTACGAGACCATAATTTTGTGCAAACAAATTTTTTGTTAAAATTTTAATATTTTATTGGCTTAATCGATGCTCTAGATTATCAGAATTATGATAAAAATAATTTTAATATAAATTTATATAAACACATTTAATAAATGCGTGCTCTTTCGGTGGCGTACTGTACTACGTAGTATACTACGAGACCGTAATTTTGTGCAAACAAATTTTTTGTTAAAATTTTAATATTTTATTGGCTTAATCGATGCTCTAGATTATCAGAATTATGATAAAAATAATTTTAATATAAATTTATATAAACACATTTAATAAATGCGTGCTCTTTCGGTGGCGTACTGTACTACGTAGTATACTACGAGACCATAATTTTGTGCAAACAAATTTTTTGTTAAAATTTTATTATTTTATTGGCTTAATCGATGCTCTAGATTATCAGAATTATGATAAAAATAATTTTAATATAAATTTATATAAACACATTTAATAAATGCGTGCTCTTTCGGTGGCGTACTGTACTACGTAGTATACCACGAGACCGTAATTTTGTGCAAACAAATTTTTTGTTAAAATTTTATTATTTTATTGGCTTAATCGATGCTCTAGATTATCAGAATTATGATAAAAATAATTTTAATATAAATTTATATAAACACATTTAATAAATGCGTGCTCTTTCGGTGGCGTACTGTACTACCCGTAATTTTGTGCAAACAAATTTTTTGTTAAAATTTTATTATTTTATTGGCTTAATCGATGCTCTAGATTATCAGAATTATGATAAAAATAATTTTAATATAAATTTATATAAACACATTTAATAAATGCGTGCTCTTTCGGTGGCGTACTGTACTACGTAGTATACTACGAGACCATAATTTTGTGCAAACAAATTTTTTGTTAAAATTTTATTATTTTATTGGCTTAATCGATGCTCTAGATTATCAGAATTATGATAAAAATAATTTTAATATAAATTTATATAAACACATTTAATAAATGCGTGCTCTTTCGGTGGCGTACTGTACTACGTAGTATACTACGAGACCATAATTTTGTGCAAACAAATTTTTTGTTAAAATTTTATTATTTTATTGGCTTAATCGATGCTCTAGATTATCAGAATTATGATAAAAATAATTTTAATATAAATTTATATAAACACATTTAATAAATGCGTGCTCTTTCGGTGGCGTACTGTACTACGTAGTATACTACGAGACCTTAATTTTGTGCAAACAAATTTTTTGTTAAAATTTTATTATTTTATTGGCTTAATCGATGCTCTAGATTATCAGAATTATGATAAAAATAATTTTAATATAAATTTATATAAACACATTTAATAAATGCGTGCTCTTTCGGTGGCGTACTGTACTACGTAGTATACTACGAGACCATAATTTTGTGCAAACAAATTTTTTGTTAAAATTTTAATATTTTATTGGCTTAATCGATGCTCTAGATTATCAGAATTATGATAAAAATAATTTTAATATAAATTTATATAAACACATTTAATAAATGCGTGCTCTTTCGGTGGCGTACTGTACTACGTAGTATACTACGAGACCGTAATTTTGTGCAAACAAATTTTTTGCTAAAATTTTATTATTTTATTGGCTTAATCGATGCTCTAGATTATCAGAATTATGATAAAAATAATTTTAATATAAATTTATATAAACACATTTAATAAATGCGTGCTCTTTCGGTGGCGTACTGTACTACGTAGTATACCACGAGACCGTAATTTTGTGCAAACAAATTTTTTGTTAAAATTTTATTATTTTATTGGCTTAATCGATGCTCTAGATTATCAGAATTATGATAAAAATAATTTTAATATAAATTTATATAAACACATTTAATAAATGCGTACTCTTTCGGTGGCGTACTGTACTACGTAGTATACTACGAGACCGTAATTTTGTGCAAACAAATTTTTTGTTAAAATTTTATTATTTTATTGGCTTAATCGATGCTCTAGATTATCAGAATTATGATAAAAATAATTTTAATATAAATTTATATAAACACATTTAATAAATGCGTGCTCTTTCGGTGGCGTACTGTACTACGTAGTATACTACGAGACCGTAATTTTGTGCAAACAAATTTTTTGTTAAAATTTTATTATTTTATTGGCTTAATCGATGCTCTAGATTATCAGAATTATGATAAAAATAATTTTAATATAAATTTATATAAACACATTTAATAAATGCGTGCTCTTTCGGTGGCGTACTGTACTACGTAGTATTCTACGAGACCGTAATTTTGTGCAAACAAATTTTTTGTTAAAATTTTATTATTTTATTGGCTTAATCGATGCTCTAGATTATCAGAATTATGATAAAAATAATTTTAATATAAATTTATATAAACACATTTAATAAATGCGTGCTCTTTCGGTGGCGTACTGTACTACGTAGTATTCTACGAGACCGTAATTTTGTGCAAACAAATTTTTTGTTAAAATTTTATTATTTTATTGGCTTAATCGATGCTCTAGATTATCAGAATTATGATAAAAATAATTTTAATATAAATTTATATAAACACATTTAATAAATGCGTGCTCTTTCGGTGGCGTACTGTACTACGTAGTATACCACGAGACCGTAATTTTGTGCAAACAAATTTTTTGTTAAAATTTTATTATTTTATTGGCTTAATCGATGCTCTAGATTATCAGAATTATGATAAAAATAATTTTAATATAAATTTATATAAACACATTTAATAAATGCGTGCTCTTTCGGTGGCGTACTGTACTACGTAGTATACTACGAGACCGTAATTTTGTGCAAACAAATTTTTTGTTAAAATTTTATTATTTTATTGGCTTAATCGATGCTCTAGATTATCAGAATTATGATAAAAATAATTTTAATATAAATTTATATAAACACATTTAATAAATGCGTGCTCTTTCGGTGGCGTACTGTACTACGTAGTATACCACGAGACCGTAATTTTGTGCAAACAAATTTTTTGTTAAAATTTTATTATTTTATTGGCTTAATCGATGCTCTAGATTATCAGAATTATGATAAAAATAATTTTAATATAAATTTATATAAACACATTTAATAAATGCGTGCTCTTTCGGTGGCGTACTGTACTACGTAGTATACCACGAGACCGTAATTTTGTGCAAACAAATTTTTTGTTAAAATTTTAATATTTTAATGGCTTAATCGATGCTCTAGATTATCAGAATTATGATAAAAATAATTTTAATATAAATTTATATAAACACATTTAATAAATGCGTGCTCTTTCGGTGGCGTACTGTACTACGTAGTATACTACGAGACCGTAATTTTGTGCAAACAAATTTTTTGTTAAAATTTTATTATTTTATTGGCTTAATCGATGCTCTAGATTATCAGAATTATGATAAAAATAATTTTAATATAAATTTATATAAACACATTTAATAAATGTGTGCCTCTTTCGGTGGCGTACTGTACTACGTAGTATACTACGAGACCGTAATTTTGTGCAAACAAATTTTTTGTTAAAATTTTATTATTTTATTGGCTTAATCGATGCTCTAGATTATCAGAATTATGATACAAATAATTTTAATATAAATTTATATAAACACATTTAATAAATGCGTGCTCTTTCGGTGGCGTACTGTACTACGTAGTATACCACGAGACCGTAATTTTGTGCAAACAAATTTTTTGTTAAAATTTTATTATTTTATTGGCTTAATCGATGCTCTAGATTATCAGAATTATGATAAAAATAATTTTAATATAAATTTATATAAACACATTTAATAAATGCGTGCTCTTTCGGTGGCGTACTGTACTACGTAGTATACTACGAGACCGTAATTTTGTGCAAACAAATTTTTTGTTAAAATTTTATTATTTTATTGGCTTAATCGATGCTCTAGATTATCAGAATTATGATAAACATAATTTTAATATAAATTTATATAAACACATTTAATAAATGCGTGCTCTCTTTCGGTGGCGTACTGTACTACGTACTATACTACGAGACCATAATTTTGTGCAAACAAATTTTTTGTTAAAATTTTATTATTTTATTGGCTTAATCGATGCTCTAGATTATCAGAATTATGATAAAAATAATTTTAATATAAATTTATATAAACACATTTAATAAATGCGTGCTCTTTCGGTGGCGTACTGTACTACGTAGTATTCTACGAGACCGTAATTTTGTGCAAACAAATTTTTTGTTAAAATTTTATTATTTTAATTGGCTTAATCGATGCTCTAGATTATCAGAATTATGATAAAAATAATTTTAATATAAATTTATATAAACACATTTAATAAATGCGTGCTCTTTCGGTGGCGTACTGTACTACGTAGTATACCACGAGACCGTAATTTTGTGCAAACAAATTTTTTGTTAAAATTTTATTATTTTATTGGCTTAATCGATGCTCTAGATTATCAGAATTATGATAAAAATAATTGTTAATATAAATTTATATAAACACATTTAATAAATGCGTGCTCTTTCGGTGGCGTACTGTACTACGTAGTATACTACGAGACCATAATTTTGTGCAAACAAATTTTTTGTTAAAACTTTAATATTTTATTGGCTTAATCGATGCTCTAGATTATCAGAATTATAATAAAAATAATTTTAATATAAATTTATATAAACACATTTAATAAATGCGTGCTCTTTCGGTGGCGTACTGTACTACGTAGTATACCACGAGACCGTAATTTTGTGCAAACAAATTTTTTGTTAAAATTTTAATATTTTATTGGCTTAATCGATGCTCTAGATTATCAGAATTATGATAAAAATAATTTTAATATAAATTTATATAAACACATTTAATAAATGCGTGCTCTTTCGGTGGCGTACTGTACTACGTAGTATACTACGAGACCGTAATTTTGTTCAAACAAATTTTTTGTTAAAATTTTATTATTTTATTGGCTTAATCGATGCTCTAGATTATCAGAATTATGATAAAAATAATTTTAATATAAATTTATATAAACACATTTAATAAATGCGTGCTCTTTCGGTGGCGTACTGTACTACGTAGTATACCACGAGACCGTAATTTTGTGCAAACAAATTTTTTGTTAAAATTTTATTATTTTATTGGCTTAATCGATGCTCTAGATTATCAGAATTATGATAAAAATAATTTTAATATAAATTTATATAAACACATTTAATAAATGCGTGCTCTTTCGGTGGCGTACTGTACTACGTAGTATACTACGAGACCATAATTTTGTGCAAACAAATTTTTTGTTAAAATTTTAATATTTTATTGGCTTAAATCGATGCTCTAGATTATCAGAATTATGATAAAAATAATTTTAATATAAATTTATATAAACACATTTAATAAATGCGTGCTCTTTCGGTGGCGTACTGTACTACGTAGTATACTACGAGACCGTAATTTTGTGCAAACAAATTTTTTGTTAAAATTTTATTATTTTATTGGCTTAATCGATGCTCTAGATTATCAGAATTATGATAAAAATAATTTTAATATAAATTTATATAAACACATTTAATAAATGCGTGCTCTTTCGGTGGCGTACTGTACTACGTAGTATACTACGAGACCGTAATTTTGTGCAAACAAATTTTTTGTTAAAATTTTATTATTTTATTGGCTTAATCGATGCTCTAGATTATCAGAATTATGACAAAAATAATTTTAATATAAATTTATATAAACACATTTAATAAATGCGTGCTCTTTCGGTGGCGTACTGTACTACGTAGTATACTACGAGACCATAATTTTGTGCAAACAAATTTTTTGTTAAAATTTTAATATTTTATTGGCTTAATCGATGCTCTAGATTATCAGAATTATGATAAAAATAATTTTAATATAAATTTATATAAACACATTTAATAAATGCGTGCTCTTTCGGTGGCGTACTGTACTACGTAGTATACTACGAGACCGTAATTTTGTGCAAACAAATTTTTTGTTAAAATTTTATTATTTTATTGGCTTAATCGATGCTCTAGATTATCAGAATTATGATAAAAATAATTTTAATATAAATTTATATAAACACATTTAATAAATGCGTGCTCTTTCGGTGGCGCACTGTACTACGTAGTATACTACAACAAATTTTTTGTGGTATACCACGAGACCGTAATTTTGTGCAAACAAATTTTTTGTTAAAATTTTAATATTTTATTGGCTTAATCGATGCTCTAGATTATCAGAATTATGATAAAAATAATTTTAATATAAATTTATATAAACACATTTAATAAATGCGTGCTCTTTCGGTGGCGTACTGTACTACGTAGTCTACTACGAGACCGTAATTTTGTGCAAACAAATTTTTTGTTAAAATTTTATTATTTTATTGGCTTAATCGATGCTCTAGATTATCAGAATTATGATAAAAATAATTTTAATATAAATTTATATAAACAAATTTAATAAATGCGTGCTCTTTCGGTGGCGTACTGTACTACGTAGTATACTACGAGACCGTAATTTTGTGCAAACAAATTTTTTGTTAAAATTTTAATATTTTATTGGCTTAATCGATGCTCTAGATTATCAGAATTATGATAAAAATAATTTTAATATAAATTTATATAAACACATTTAATAAATGCGTGCTCTTTCGGTGGCGTACTGTACTACGTAGTATACTACGAGACCGTAATTTTGTGCAAACAAATTTTTTGTTAAAATTTTAATATTTTATTGGCTTAATCGATGCTCTAGATTATCAGAATTATGATAAAAATAATTTTAATATAAATTTATATAAACACATTTAATAAATGCGTGCTCTTTCGGTGGCGTACTGTACTACGTAGTATACTACGAGACCGTAATTTTGTGCAAACAAATTTTTTGTTAAAATTTTATTATTTTATTGGCTTAATCGATGCTCTAGATTATCAGAATTATGATAAAAATAATTTTAATATAAATTTATATAAACACATTTAATAAATGCGTGCTCTTTCGGTGGCGTACTGTACTACGTAGTATACCACGAGACCGTAATTTTGTGCAAACAAATTTTTTGTTAAAATTTTATTATTTTATTGGCTTAATCGATGCTCTAGATTATCAGAATTATGATAAAAATAATTTTAATATAAATTTATATAAACACATTTAATAAATGCGTGCTCTTTCGGTGGCGTACTGTACTACGTAGTATACTACGAGACCGTAATTTTGTGCAAACAAATTTTTTGTTAAAATTTTATTATTTTATTGGCTTAATCGATGCTCTAGATTATCAGAATTATGATAAAAATAATTTTAATATAAATTTATATAAACACATTTAATAAATGCGTGCTCTTTCGGTGGCGTACTGTACTACGTAGTATACTACGAGACCGTAATTTTGTGGCAAACAAATTTTTTGTTAAAATTTTATTATTTTATTGGCTTATCGATGCTCTAGATTATCAGAATTATGATAAAAATAATTTTAATATAAATTTATATAAACACATTTAATAAATGCGTGCTCTTTCGGTGGCGTACTGTACTACGTAGTATACTACGAGACCGTAATTTTGTGCAAACAAATTTTTTGTTAAAATTTTAATATTTTATTGGCTTAATCGATGCTCTAGATTATCAGAATTATGATAAAAATAATTTTAATATAAATTTATATAAACACATTTAATAAATGCGTGCTCTTTCGGTGGCGTACTGTACTACTCGTAGCTATACTACGAGAACCATAATTTTGTGCAAACAAATTTTTTGTTAAAATTTTAATATTTTATTGGCTTAATCGATGCCTCTAGATTATCAGAATTATGATAAAAATAATTTTAATATAAATTTATATAAACACATTTAATAAATGCGTGCTCTTTCGGTGGCGTACTGTACT
>CAUVYM010000834.1:0-33298 GCA_963556165.1 Tipula helvola | reverse complement strand
CTTGCATATTCGTCGAATATTGTTCTATGCAATCCGTTTCACAACTACCATTAGATTACACATTTGCTTAATCTATTCCAAAATTAAAGCTTTTAGATTAGTTGGTAAAATTGGTTTTATATGCTGAATTTGAAGCAGTAAAAACCAAATAATATTACCTTAAATTCCCCGGTGCATGTGAGCCTTAATTTTAAGGCATGGGTTAGTTAATTCATCATAAATGTGTTTGTTGGTTTCACTTTTATTATTTAAAATATATTTTTTTTTTAACTGCAGACTGGGCATTAATTAAGTGGACGGTTATAAAGTGGCGTCATTTTGGTATTTCTGTACATTTCTTAATTCGGTTTAATTTTTTCACTTCCTGCAGATGCGTATAATTTGTTATGCAGCGCTGAAGCTAAAAGAACGAGCCGAAATGCTTAGTTTGTAATAAGAAAATAAATAATCTTCGGTTGCTTACCGAATACTCTTTGACATGTTGAGCTTCGGTAAATTTTGAGCTCCCATGGTGACATCTCCGCCACATCGTGAAATATGAAATATAAAATATAAAATATAAAATATAAAATATAAAATATAAAATATAAAATATAAAATATAAAATATAAAATATAAAATATAAAATATAAAATATAAAATATAAAATATAAAATATAAAATATAAAATATAAAATATAAAATATAAAATATAAAATATAAAATATAAAATATAAAATATAAAATATAAAATATAAAATATAAAATATAAAATATAAAATATAAAATATAAAATATAAAATATAAAATATAAAATATAAAATATAAAATATAAAATATAAAATATAAAATATAAAATATAAAATATAAAATATAAAATATAAAATATAAAATATAAAATATAAAATATAAAATATAAAATATAAAATATAAAATATAAAATATAAAATATAAAATATAAAATATAAAATATAAAATATAAAATATAAAATATAAAATATAAAATATAAAATATAAAATATAAAATATAAAATATAAAATATAAAATATAAAATATAAAATATAAAATATAAAATATAAAATATAAAATATAAAATATAAAATATAAATATAAAATATAAAATATAAAATATAAAATATAAAATATAAAATATAAAATATAAAATATAAAATATAAAATATAAAATATAAAATATAAAATATAAAATATAAAATATAAAATATAAAATATAAAATATAAAATATAAAATATAAAATATAATATAAAATATAAAATATAAAATATAAAATATAAAATATAAAATATAAAATATAAAATATAAAATATAAAATATAAAATATAAAATATAAAATATAAAATATAAAATATTAAATATAAAATATAAAATATAAAATATAAAATATAAAATATAAAATATAAAATATAAAATATAAAATATAAAATATAAAATATAAAATATAAAATATAAAATATAAAATATAAAATATAAAATATTAAATATTAAATATTAAATATTAAATATTAAATATAAAATATAAAATATAAAATATTAAATATAAAATATAAAATATAAAATATTAAATATTAAATATTAAATATTAAATATAAAATATAAAATTTAAAATATTAAATATAAAATATAAAATATAAAATATTAAATATTAAATATTAAATATTAAATATTAAATATTAAATATAAAATATAATTAAATATTAAATATTAAATATTAAATATAAATATAAATATTAAATATTAAATATTAAATATAAAATATTAAATATTAAATATTAAATATTAAATATTAAATATTAAATATTAAATATTAAATATTAAATATTAAATATAAAATATTAAATATTAATATTAAATATTAAATATTAAATATTAAATATTAAATATTAAATATTAAATATTAAATATTAAATATTAAATATTAAATATTAAATATTAAATATTAAATATTAAATATTAAATATTAAATATTAAATATTAAATATTAAATATTAAATATTAAATATTAAATATTAAATATTAAATATTAAATATTAAATATTAAATATTAAATATTAAATATTAAATATTAAATATTAAATATTAAATATTAAATATTAAATATTAAATATTAAATATTAAATATTAAATATTAAATATTAAATATTAAATATTAAATATTAAATATTAAATATTAAATATTAAATATTAAATATTAAATATTAAATATTAAATATTAAATATTAAATATTAAATATTAAATATTAAATATTAAATATTAAATATTAAATATTAAATATTAAATATTAAATATTAAATATTAAATATTAAATATTAAATATTAAATATTAAATATTAAATATTAAATATTAAATATTAAATATTAAATATTAAATATTAAATATTAAATATTAAATATTAAATATTAAATATTAAATATTAAATATTAAATATTAAATATTAAATATTAAATATTAAATATTAAATATTAAATATTAAATATTAAATATTAAATATTAAATATTAAATATTAAATATTAAATATTAAATATTAAATATTAAATATTAAATATTAAATATTAAATATTAAATATTAAATATTAAATATTAAATATTAAATATTAAATATTAAATATTAAATATTAAATATTAAATATTAAATATTAAATATTAAATATTAAATATTAAATATTAAATATTAAATATTAAATATTAAATATTAAATATTAAATATTAAATATTAAATATTAAATATTAAATATTAAATATTAAATATTAAATATTAAATATTAAATATTAAATATTAAATATTAAATATTAAATATTAAATATTAAATATTAAATATTAAATATTAAATATTAAATATTAAATATTAAATATTAAATATTAAATATTAAATATTAAATATTAAATATTAAATATTAAATATTAAATATTAAATATTAAATATTAAATATTAAATATTAAATATTAAATATTAAATATTAAATATTAAATATTAAATATTAAATATTAAATATTAAATATTAAATATTAAATATTAAATATTAAATATTAAATATTAAATATTAAATATTAAATATTAAATATTAAATATTAAATATTAAATATTAAATATTAAATATTAAATATTAAATATTAAATATTAAATATTAAATATTAAATATTAAATATTAAATATTAAATATTAAATATTAAATATTAAATATTAAATATTAAATATTAAATATTAAATATTAAATATTAAATATTAAATATTAAATATTAAATATTAAATATTAAATATTAAATATTAAATATTAAATATTAAATATTAAATATTAAATATTAAATATTAAATATTAAATATTAAATATTAAATATTAAATATTAAATATTAAATATTAAATATTAAATATTAAATATTAAATATTAAATATTAAATATTAAATATTAAATATTAAATATTAAATATTAAATATTAAATATTAAATATTAAATATTAAATATTAAATATTAAATATTAAATATTAAATATTAAATATTAAATATTAAATATTAAATATTAAATATTAAATATTAAATATTAAATATTAAATATTAAATATTAAATATTAAATATTAAATATTAAATATTAAATATTAAATATTAAATATTAAATATTAAATATTAAATATTAAATATTAAATATTAAATATTAAATATTAAATATTAAATATTAAATATTAAATATTAAATATTAAATATTAAATATTAAATATTAAATATTAAATATTAAATATTAAATATTAAATATTAAATATTAAATATTAAATATTAAATATTAAATATTAAATATTAAATATTAAATATTAAATATTAGCAATGCAAGAAATAGAGGTTCCACTTTTTACAGAGACAGAGCTACAGAACGCTATTTCGTCTTTAAAAAACAAGAAGGCTCCTGGCCCGGATGGAATTCCAAATGAAGTCCTGAAAATCGTTGCCCAGCAAGATCCTAAAATTATGCTGGAGATGTACAACGCTTGCCTAATGGAAGGAGTTTTTAGCCTTAGATGGAAGAGGGCACGGCTGGTGCTAATTAGAAAAGGAGATGGGGACCCCGAGCTACCCTCATCCTTTCGCCCCTTATGCATGTTGGATACGGCTGGCAAAGTTTTGGAGAAGCTAATCCGAGCACGACTCATATCGGCGATCCAAGCGGCAGGAGACCTCTCGCCTAGGCAATACGGCTTCAGAGCTGGGCGTTCCACGATCGGCGCAATCAAAGAAGTTACGGAAGCAATGAAGAGAGCGGAGGATTACAACCACTTTTCACGGCGCATTGTTTTGCTGGTGACCTTGGACGTGAAAAACGCCTTTAATACCGTGAGATGGAGGGATATAATCGACGCCATGGAGCACCAGTTCCATATTCCAGCTTATCTAGCGCGGATTCTGGATGACTATATGAGGAACCGCACCCTCACATATGACAGGGAAGAAGGGCAGCGAAGCATGGCGGTTACAGCGGGAGCAGCCCAGGGATCAATACTGGGACCCGACCTCTGTAATGTTTTCTACGACGGTCTGCTAAGAATAGAGACACCCGACGAGACTCGATTGGTGGGTTACGCGGACGACGTGGCGGTGATTATTGCTGCGCGCGATACAAAGCAGGCGCAACTGAAGTTGAACCAGGTAATGCGAACCATAACTGGATGAATGGAAGAGCACGGTCTAGCCCTAGCACTCAATAAAACCGAAATAGCTATTTTGACGAAGAGGAGAATCCAGCCATCTCTCCCGATGTGGGTTGGTAGCAACGTCATAAATGTTAAGCCAGTAGTCAAATACTTGGGTATATACATTGACTGTAAAATGAGCTTTTTCGAGCAGATCAGGCGGACTGCAGACAAGGCTGCGAGGGGGGTTACAGCTCTAAGTCGTCTAACGGCTAATGTTGGTGGCCCGAAAGCGAGCAGACGCCGGCTTTTAATGTCAGCCGTCCAATCTGTCCTTCTCTACGGGGCGGAAGTATGGGCAGACTCCCTGGAAAAGGAAACATACCGGAAGAGGCTATCCCAAGTGCAAAGACGGAGTGCGCTACGAGTGGCATCGGCCTATCGCACAGCTTCCGAAGCAGCTATCCTCGTAATAGCTGGGTGCATCCCTATACATCTTCTGGCAAAGGAGCGAAAATATACCTACGAGCGAAAGTCGGAGGTTGGACGAAAAGCAGCGAGTCTCGAAGGGAGGAGCCGCACCTTGGAGCTGTGGCAGAGTGCATGGGAGCAAGGAATTACAGGCAGGTGGACAGCACGGCTTATTGAACAAATAAGCCCCTGGGTGGAAAGAAATCACGGGGAGGTCGGGTACTACCTGACCCAATTCCTCAGCGGCCACGGGTACTTCCGTGCATACCTTTTTAAAATGAAGAAAGTAAGGTCGGCAGAATGCCTATACTGCCCAGGTATGGAGGATGACGTAGAGCACACTTTCTCCCGGTGCCTAGCATTGCAGGACAGACGAGCAGAACTGGAGCTAGAGGTGGGTATTTGGACGCCTGAAACGGCGGTAAACATTATGCTACGAGGAGCTGTTTGGTGGGATCTCGTCTCACGATACATAGAGGGAGTCCTTAAGAGTAAAAAGAGGGATTTGGATAGTTTCCCATAAGACAGGAGGTAGCTCGGGGAGAGCAATGGAAAAACAGACTGCCCGAAGTAATGTGTTAAACGGTCCCAGGCTAGTTTGAAGGAGGAGGGGGAAGGTGGTTTTAGTCGGTAGTTCTAAATGAGAGTACGACACATCGTGCGTAAATGCATTTCCACCTTCCTCATAAAATAAAAAAAAATAAATAAATATTAAATATTAAATATTAAATATTAAATATTAAATATTAAATATTAAATATTAAATATTAAATATTAAATATTAAATATTAAATATTAAATATTAAATATTAAATATTAAATATTAAATATTAAATATTAAATATTAAATATTAAATATTAAATATTAAATATTAAATATTAAATATTAAATATTAAATATTAAATATTAAATATTAAATATTAAATATTAAATATTAAATATTAAATATTAAATATTAAATATTAAATATTAAATATTAAATATTAAATATTAAATATTAAATATTAAATATTAAATATTAAATATTAAATATTAAATATTAAATATTAAATATTAAATATTAAATATTAAATATTAAATATTAAATATTAAATATTAAATATTAAATATTAAATATTAAATATTAAATATTAAATATTAAATATTAAATATTAAATATTAAATATTAAATATTAAATATTAAATATTAAATATTAAATATTAAATATTAAATATTAAATATTAAATATTAAATATTAAATATTAAATATTAAATATTAAATATTAAATATTAAATATTAAATATTAAATATTAAATATTAAATATTAAATATTAAATATTAAATATTAAATATTAAATATTAAATATTAAATATTAAATATTAAATATTAAATATTAAATATTAAATATTAAATATTAAATATTAAATATTAAATATTAAATATTAAATATTAAATATTAAATATTAAATATTAAATATTAAATATTAAATATTAAATATTAAATATTAAATATTAAATATTAAATATTAAATATTAAATATTAAATATTAAATATTAAATATTAAATATTAAATATTAAATATTAAATATTAAATATTAAATATTAAATATTAAATATTAAATATTAAATATTAAATATTAAATATTAAATATTAAATATTAAATATTAAATATTAAATATTAAATATTAAATATTAAATATTAAATATTAAATATTAAATATTAAATATTAAATATTAAATATTAAATATTAAATATTAAATATTAAATATTAAATATTAAATATTAAATATTAAATATTAAATATTAAATATTAAATATTAAATATTAAATATTAAATATTAAATATTAAATATTAAATATTAAATATTAAATATTAAATATTAAATATTAAATATTAAATATTAAATATTAAATATTAAATATTAAATATTAAATATTAAATATTAAATATTAAATATTAAATATTAAATATTAAATATTAAATATTAAATATTAAATATTAAATATTAAATATTAAATATTAAATATTAAATATTAAATATTAAATATTAAATATTAAATATTAAATATTAAATATTAAATATTAAATATTAAATATTAAATATTAAATATTAAATATTAAATATTAAATATTAAATATTAAATATTAAATATTAAATATTAAATATTAAATATTAAATATTAAATATTAAATATTAAATATTAAATATTAAATATTAAATATTAAATATTAAATATTAAATATTAAATATTAAATATTAAATATTAAATATTAAATATTAAATATTAAATATTAAATATTAAATATTAAATATTAAATATTAAATATTAAATATTAAATATTAAATATTAAATATTAAATATTAAATATTAAATATTAAATATTAAATATTAAATATTAAATATTAAATATTAAATATTAAATATTAAATATTAAATATTAAATATTAAATATTAAATATTAAATATTAAATATTAAATATTAAATATTAAATATTAAATATTAAATATTAAATATTAAATATTAAATATTAAATATTAAATATTAAATATTAAATATTAAATATTAAATATTAAATATTAAATATTAAATATTAAATATTAAATATTAAATATTAAATATTAAATATTAAATATTAAATATTAAATATTAAATATTAAATATTAAATATTAAATATTAAATATTAACTACAATTTTGGCTGATTAATGCTTCAAATTCCTCATATTAAACTAAATTTACAGAGTAATCTAAAAGCTTTCATTACGGCATAGGTTACGAAAATGAGTAATCTAACGGTAGTTATGTGAACGGCTGGGATAGAACAATTTTCGGCGAATATTTAGGGACGTAGCAACGTTGGTAACAAGTTTACAGTAATTAATATTAAAATCATATCGGTTGGTGATTAATTAGGATTACAAATAAAAAATAAAAATTTAAATTTTATTTCAAATCGATATTCCAATAGATACCAATTGTAATATACAATAATTAATCTCGTAATTACACTCAATAAACACATACAAAGTACACTCAGTTATTCGAAAACAGACTTCAACTATGTTTGGAAAGGAAAAATTCGCCCGTTTCATATTGTTCGAGAGATCAATACTAAGCCACAACAGGCTTCGGAAACTTTATGTGTATAATGATGAGGAAAGTGATGTCACCACTATTTATCAAAGCAGATACGAACAGACTATTAATAACCAAGATATGGCTAAATCGGTTAAAGTTGCGGTAATATTGTCATCAAAAGTGTTACATTATTATATATATTATATTAATTAACTTTTATCATTCCAGTATGATTTCACACACTTTGATCCTTTTGCTAGTTTACTATTTGAATTGTCGTCTATGCTAAAGTTTAAGTAAAAATAAATCTTAATCTGTTGTTTAATCGTATAGTATTTAAGAAATACAAATTGTATTTTTCAGACTTTTATTTACAAAGACAACGGATCCAGTAACTACTATACATCTTGGTCGGGCAGATGCTATGTTATGGCCCATTGGATCTGCTATAAACACTAATAGTCTTTTACCAATTTTCACAATGCACAACAGTATTTGGATACCAAATTTAACAACAAAAGGATCACCAACATATTTCCTCGATCAATTTCACATCAAATTATGGATTGCGTTTATCGTGTCGTTTACAATAATATGTATGGTGGCTTATTTTATAGGATATCAATTAAAAAAATCGGGTTCACAACCACCAGAAATCTTAAAATTATTCTCGATCCTAGTAGATCAAGGTGGAGATGAATTTATAAAATTTATATCACACAAAGTATTGATAATTAGCCTATCGATACTGACAATTGTAATTTCTAGTGCTTTCGGTGCGTTTCTTAGTTCACATCTAGCGATCCGCTCCCCAGACCTACCGTTTACGAATTTGGCCGAATTGTTGAACCGTAATGACTACACAATTTGTGCATTTCCAGGATCAGTGACGTTTACTAAACTGCAAAAAGAATTGAATTCTGATAAAATATTACGAGTTCGCTTAAATACATTAGAATGTGGTTCAGTAATAAATGTATATGGAAATGTTGATAATGAAACATGCCCTCATGGCAAAATCGCAATGGTCGCTTATTTGGCTACTAATAAAACTCAAGTGTGCAATTTAAAACCGATTCCAGGGAAGTATTTTAAGCACTATTTTACAATGCTTGTTACTCCGAACTATAAATATAAAGAGCAACTGAATATGGGGTATGTATACAATTTAGAAATTATCTTTTAATAATCTTTTTATTTACATTAATTTTTTCTGGTCAAGAATAATACGATTGGCAACTGCTGGAGTTGTCAATTTCTTACAAAAGCAGATACCAATATTGGACGACCGTGCCAGATATGATAATATGTTGAGCATTCCAGAAGGATCGCCGGTTACAATGCATCAAATTATTTATATTTTATTGATGGTCATTATGGGTGGAATTTTATCAGTTGTTATAGTGGTCATGGAACGCGTGATTATAAAAAAAATTTATCGATACATATTCTTCATTAATTTTGGTGTGCCCAAATTTTAACATTTCTGTGTAATTTTACAAAGTACTTAAGATTTCAATAAGAATAATTTTTGAAGGAATGTTTTTAAAATATCACATTTATAATAATATTGACACACACCGCAAAAAATTTAAAATTTGAATGGTCATTCAATTTTAATAAAATAAATTTGAATTAAAAATTTAAAAGTTCGAAATAATATGTATAATTTAATTACAAAATAAACATGTGGCCAACACACGACTTTCTTTTACGAAGGGAGCGACATCATACGGTTTTTGCTACTGACATTATGTTGTGGTATTTTTAAATTATGTTTGTTGTCTAATTTAGTTATAGTGTGTTAATATCACTGGTTTAATTCAAAAATGTAATTTTTAAAGTTGAAATAATGCTTTTTAAAATACAAATATATTATTTTTAATATAAATACATTTTCATTGATATCTAACTTGCGCAATTTTGAATTTGAATTACAATTAGAATTTTAATAATTTAAGATACGTTCGATTTGTTTCAAAAGTATACTGCTTTTGATATTAAATTTTATATTATTAAAATTAAAATGTTTCGTATTTGATTCAAAAGGTTATAATTTTGTATTTAAAATTATCGCTTAACGAATTGAAAATATCAAAACTTTCAATTCTGAAGTGTGACACTTGAGCCATTTAATATTTATCAACCCTAATGCCATTTAGTGCTCGGTATACAACACACCATATTTAATTGGGTACATGAAACAGGTCTGATAGCAACGAAATTTAGAAGCAGATTGAGGGCGATGTATTAAATATATTATGTCTCTTGCGATCAGACTTATTTTAAATCACCCATGCCAAGATGGTGATAAAAGAAATTTAGTCTTCTTGGGGCATCCGCCATATTAGATGTATACTGACACGATTTAGCATATCATAAATCAACATCGATTATAAAATTTTGCCCACACAAACAACAAACAAACCAACAAATAGATGAAGTTAAAATAAGCGTGGTAAAATAGATCTGTGGTAAAAAAATAAAAAATTAAATTAAATGTCGGTATTAGATTAGTGCCAAAGAACTAAATAGTGGACTGCAATTTACGGTGGATGCTATAAAAAAATATAATAATAGATAATTACAAATTGGGTAAACCATACAAATAATGAGTATATACAAAATTCTAGTGGAAAAATGTAAACAAAACAAAATAAACATAAATGAGGCGATTGACCCTACTAAAGGGTACTAAAGCTAAAGCTACTTGTAGAAATTCAAACCAATACCAAATTAGAATTCCTGAACACTGAACTCCCTTTCCTATATATGTAATTTGTTTCTATTGGTAATGGTGTGTCGGTGTATTTTCACATATAATGGACACATTAAGCAAGCTGAATGTTACTGTATAAAATACAGCACGATTCTCATTAATACATAATTAAAACATTTGTCCGTTTGTAAACCATTTAAACGTTACATCGTTATTTAGCCATTGGACTTATTATAAAACAATTCAACCTTCATAATATTTAAGGCAATCGTCATACCACATTCAATGCTTTCATTTCAGTTTTGCTTCCATTTTTTTGTTTTTGTTCAATATAACAATCTGAATACATAAAAATAAATGTTACATACACATTTTTTTATGCTTCTACTGCTCTATACTCTTATTAATTTTCTTTGACTAGATACGTACATAACTTATGCAAAATTTTTGCAATCAGTGAACAAAAAAAAAATGTAGAGAAAGATAATGAAAAATATTTTCCAACTATAATATGGTTGGTACATTTAATGCGGTTGCTACACATATCGTATCTCGTATTTTAAACCTTATAGATAAATGTACCAATTAAACATTTTCTAATACAAATAGATGATGGTATAAATTAAAAAACAAAAAATGCAGATCCAACCATTTTATGTATACTCAAGTTTAGCGTATATACATACTGTTTTATTTAAGAAGCCGGTAGGTTGGTTTACGAAGAGCTCAAAGAATAGAATCCACAACATTCTTCTGCACTATAAATTATGCTGTGTTTTATGATTGCATCCCACAAACCAGAAGATTAAAATCATTTTACTGTTATTCATTTGCTACAGGTTAGATTACTTTTTTTTGCTTTCATCATATAAATATGTACATATGTATATGCATAAGATAATATACGTATGTGTACTTTTATTTCAATTACATTTTTCTAATGGGTTTGAAAATATTTTGTTGAATGCGACAAGAACAAGTAAAAATTGAAAATATCAAAAGGAAACAGTGTTCATTAAACACAGTTTTGTGATTTAGGTTAAAAGCTAATATTCTCGGGATATACGTATAGGTGTAGGAATGTTTGAAAAACGTTGAGTGCAAAATTGCTTCAGGAACAAGGATTTGGAATGAAATTTGAAATTTGAAATTTAAAATTTGGAATTTGAAATTTGGAATTTGGGATTTGGAATTTGGAATTTGAAATTTGAAATTTGGAATTTGGAATTTGAAGTTTGGAATTTGGAATTTGAAATTTGGAATTTGAAATTTGGAATTTGAAATTTGGAATTTGAAATTTGGAATTGGAAATTTAGAAATTGAGAATAAATTTTGGATTTTGGAATTTGGGATTAGGAATTTGAAATTAAAAATTTGAAATTTGGAATTTGTAATGTGGGATTAGAAAATTGAAATTTGAAATTGAAATTTGAAATTTAGAATTTGGAATTTAATATTTGAAATTTGGAATTTGATATTTGAAATTTGGAATTTGATATTTGAAATTTGGAATTTGGAATTGGAAATTGGGAATTTGAGATTTAAAATTTAGAATTTGGAATAGGAAATTTAGAATTTGAAATTTTGAATAAATTTTGGATTTTGGATTTTGGAATTTGGAATTTGGAATTTGGGATTTGGAATTTGAAATTTGAAATTTGGAATTTGGAATGTGGGATTTGAAATTTGAAATTTGGAATTTGAAATTAGAAATTAGAAATTTAGAATTTGGAATTTAAAATTTGAAATTTGCAATTTGGAATGTGGGATTTGAAAATTTAAATTTGAAATCTAGAATTTGGAATTTAATATTTGAAATTTGAAATTTAAAATTTGGAATTTGGAATTGGAAATTGGGAATTTGAGATTTGAAATTTGGAATTTGAAATTTGGTATTTGGATTTAGAATTTGGAATTTGAAATTTGGAATTTGGGATTTGGAATTTGAAATTTGAAGTTTGGAATTTGAAATTTAAAATTAAAATTTAATATTTGAAATTTAAAATATTTAATTTGAAATTTAAGATTTAAGATTTAACATTTTGAATTGGGAATTCAAGATTTAGAATGTGAAATTTGGAATTTGAAATTTAAAATTTGAAATTTGGAATAGGAAATTTAAAATTTGAAATTTTGAATAAATTTTGGAATTTGGAATTCGGGATTTGGAATTTGAAATTTAAAATTTGAAATTTGGAATTTGGAATGTGGGATTTGAAATTTGGAATTTGAAATTAGAAATTAGAAATTAGAAATTTAGAATTTGGAATTTAAAATTTGAAATTTGCAATTTGGAATGTGGGATTTGAAAATTGCAATTTGAAATTTAGAATTTGGAATTTAATATTTGAAATTTCAAATTTGGAATTTGGAATTTGGGATTTGTAATTTGGAATTTGAAGTTCGGAATTTGAAATTTAAAATAAAAATTTAAAATTTGAAATTTTGAATAAATTTTGGATTTTGGAATTTGGCATTTGGGATTTGAAATTTGGAATTTGGAATTTGGAATTTGAAATTTGAAATTGGAAATTTGAAATTTGAAATTAGAAATGTTAAATTTAGAATTTGGAATTTAAAATTTGAAATTTGGAATGTGGGATTTGAAAATTGAAATTTGAAATTTAGAATTTGGAATTTAATATTTGAAATTTGGAATTTGATATTTAAAATTTGGAATTTGGAATTGGAAATTGGGAATTTGAGATTTAAAATTTAGAATTTGAAATTTGGTGTTGGGATTTAGAATTTGGAATTTGAAATTTGGAATTTGGGATTTGGAATTTGAAATTTGAAGTTTGGAATTTAAAATTAAAATTGAATATGCAATTTCGAAAAGGGCACATCTCTGAAAAATTAAATTAAATCCATTAAATTATAAAATGGCACATCTGCAAGAGTTGTGACATTTTCGAAATTATTGTTATACAGGCCGATACTGGTAGCTGTGTTAATACAAGAGATGTGCCTATTTCAAACAAAATAGGTGTGAGGATATAATTCCATCACATTTGGAATTTAATATTTGAAATTTGAAATTTAAAATTTGGAATTTGAAATTGGAAATTGGGAATTTGAGATTTGAAATTTGGAATTTGAAATTTGGTATTTGGATTTAGAATTTGGAATTTGAAATTTGGAATTTGGGATTTGGAATTTGAAATTTGAAGTTTGGAATTTGAAATTTAAAATTAAAATTTAATATTTGAAATTTAAAATATTTAATTTGAAATTTAAGATTTAAGATTTAACATTTTGAATTGGGAATTCAAGATTTAGAATGTGAAATTTGGAATTTGAAATTTAAAATTTGAAATTTGGAATAGGAAATTTAAAATTTGAAATTTTGAATAAATTTTGGAATTTGGAATTCGGGATTTGGAATTTGAAATTTAAAATTTGAAATTTGGAATTTGGAATGTGGGATTTGAAATTTGGAATTTGAAATTAGAAATTAGAAATTAGAAATTTAGAATTTGGAATTTAAAATTTGAAATTTGCAATTTGGAATGTGGGATTTGAAAATTGCAATTTGAAATTTAGAATTTGGAATTTAATATTTGAAATTTAAAATTTGGAATTTGGGATTTGTAATTTGGAATTTGAAGTTCGGAATTTGAAATTTAAAATAAAAATTTAAAATTTGAAATTTTGAATAAATTTTGGATTTTGGAATTTGGCATTTGGGATTTGAAATTTGGAATTTGGAATTTGGAATTTGAAATTTGAAATTGGAAATTTGAAATTTGAAATTAGAAATGTTAAATTTAGAATTTGGAATTTAAAATTTGAAATTTGGAATGTGGGATTTGAAAATTGAAATTTGAAATTTAGAATTTGGAATTTAATATTTGAAATTTGGAATTTGATATTTAAAATTTGGAATTTGGAATTGGAAATTGGGAATTTGAGATGTAAAATTTAGAATTTGAAATTTGGTGTTGGGATTTAGAATTTGGAATTTGAAATTTGGAATTTGGGATTTGGAATTTGAAATTTGAAGTTTGGAATTTAAAATTAAAATTGAATATGCAATTTCGAAAAGGGCACATCTCTGAAAAATTAAATTAAATCCATTAAATTCTAAAATGGCACATCTGCAAGAGTTGTGACATTTTCGAAATTATTGTTATACAGGCCGATACTGGTAGCTGTGTTAATACAAGAGATGTGCCTATTTCAAACAAAATAGGTGTGAGGATATAATTCCATCACATTTACGTGAAAAAACGATGTTATCAAAATATACGAGATGTGCCCTTTTCGAAATTGCATATTAAATTTAAAATTTGAAATTTTGAATAAATTTTGGATTTTGGAATTTGGGATTTGAAATTTGAAATGTGAAATTTGGAATTTGGAATTTAAAATTTGAAATTTGGAATTTGGAATGTGGGATTTGAAAATTGAAATTTGAAATTTATAATTTGGAATTTAATATTTGAAATTTGGAATTTGATATTTAAAATTTGGAATTTGGAATTGGAAATTGGGAATTTGAGATTTAAAATTTAGAATTTGATATTTGGTATTTGGGATTTAGAATTTGGAATTTGATATTTGGAATTTGGGATTTGGAATTTGGAATTTGAAGTTTGGAGTTTGAAATTTGAAATTTAAAATTTGAAATTTGGAATAGGAAATTTAGAATTTGAAATTTTTAATAAATTTTGGATTTTGGAATTTGGAATTTGGAATGTGGAATTTGGAATTTGAAATTTGAAATTTGAAATTTGAAATTTGGGATTAGGAATTTGGGATTTGAAGTTCGGAATTTGAAATTTAAAATTACAATTTAAAATTTGAAATTTTGAATAAATTTTGGATTTTGGAATTTGGGATTTAGGATTTGAAATTTGGAATTTGAAATTTGAAATTAGAAATTTGAAATTTGAAATTTAGAATTTGGAATTTAAAATTTGAAATTTGCAATTTGGAATGTGGGATTTGAAAATTGAAATTTGAAATTTAGAATTTGGAATTTAATATTTTGAAATTTGAAATTTAAAATTTGGAATTTGGAATTGGAAATTGGTAATTTGAGATTTGAAATTTAGAATTTGAAATTTGGTATTCGGGTTTTAGAATTTGGAATTTGAAATTTGGGATTTGGAATTTGGAATTTGAAGTTCGGAATTTGAAATTTAAAATTAAAATTTAAAATTTGAAATTTTGAATAAATTTTGGATTTTGGAATTTGGGATTTGAAATTTGGAATTTGAAATTTGAAATTAGAAATTTGAAATTTAGAATTTGGAATTTAAAATTTGAAATTTGGAATTTGGAATGTGGGATTTGAAAATTGAAATTTGAAATTTAGAATTTGGAATTTAATATTTGAAATTTGGAATTAGAAATTTAAAATTTGGAATTTGGAATTTAAAATTGAGAATTTGAGATTTGAAATTTAGAATTTGAAATTTGGTATTTGGGATTTAGAATTTGGAATTTGAAATTTGAAATTTGGAATTTGGGATTTGGGATTTGGAACTTGAAGTTTGGAATTTGAAATTTAAAATTAAAATTTATAATTTAAAATTTGGAATTTAAAATTTTTAATTTAAGATTTAACATTTTGAATTGGGAATTTGGAATATGAAATTTGGAATTTGAAATTTGGAATTCGAGATTTAGAATTTGAAATTTGGAATTTGAAATTTAAAATTTGAAATTTTGAATTTGAAATTTGGAATTGGAAATTTAGAATTTGAGATTTGGAATAAATTTTGGATTTTGGAATTTGGGATTTGGATTTTGAAATTTGGAATTTGAAATTTCAAATTTCAAATTTGAAATATAGAATTAGAAATATGATAATTGCAATTTGAATTTTTTTTTTTTTTTTTTAACTCTATTGAGAAATAATTAATTTTTTCTTTTAAATATTTTTACAAGCATAACTATAAAACATACAATAAAATAAGATAAAACAATAGATGCCTTGTGAATAATAATCCAGTAGCACGCATTGATTCTTTTAATAACATATTGAGAGAAAAAAAAACAATTAAAAATGTACATATCTATAGTCAAATATCAATTAGTTATCTAACGGAAATAAATAAATAATGTTACTAATACAGTTAAATTAAATCTTAGCTCTTAAGAACAACCGTATAACAAAACAAATCAAATGATGACGCAAAATAAATGAGACACGTCTGCTGTTTCAAATAGCCAATTTGTACCATACGGCAAAAATTGCTTAGAACAAATGTGACGTCTAATGTGTCCTGGTAGCGCATTAAAAAACATCGGAGCGGTAACAACAATGTAGCAGCGGACGTGCTCATTACTAAATCTAGGAATACTATAAAGAAGACGATGATTAGCGCGAAAGTTTTATCGAGCAATACTTCTTATTACATGGTGACCGCTGCGCTTAAAAAATACTCGTAAAACCTTATAAATATACAAATGCCTTAACGGTAGAATATTGGTTGCCTTAAATAAAGGCCAAGATGATTCTAATCTATTTCTCCTCAAGATTGTGTGCAAAATCATTTTTTGCTGAACGGACAATGGTTTGGACGTAGTTGGATAACAGCCACCCCAGCAAGACAAACCATATTAAAATTTGGCCATAACGAAAGCATGAAACGTCATTTTCAACACCGAAACCGGGCATAAATTACGGAGGAGGTAAAAAATACGTGAGGTAGATGCCATGTAACATTTTAGCTTGGACACATGCGTTTTCCAACTAAGGTTAGTGTTCAAATGTATGGTAAGATACTTAAAAGAGCTGACTAGCTTAATGTTCAAACAATCCATACAATCCATACATTTAGAAGCACTATGATATGTTAATGGGGAAGCAGTGGGAACGGCTAAAATGCCAGAAATTTTAAACCACATAGACTTAGTTTTTTCACTTAGTAACAGGAAATGCTTATCAAACCATTTATGTAAGACGTTCAGATCAGAATTAGCCAAAGAAATAACGTCGTCGGCAGATTCCGCTGAATAAGCTAGAGCTAAATCATCAGCATAATATCCAGTACTGTGACCATTTAAATTAAGTTTAAAAATATAATTCGTATAAATTAGAAACAGTAGAGGACCAAGCACTGATCCTTGCGGCACCCCCACGTTCACGGTCCTAAGATCACTAAAAGTAGTATTAACTCTCACCCTCACTCACAGTTCTATCATCTAGATAAGAAGCAAACCACCTGTTAGAGACACCTCTAAACCCAACATCAAACAGAATAGATAATAAAAGTTCATGATCCACCATATCAAATGCCTTAGAAGCATCAATAAACAACCCAGCACAGATCTTACTGCTGTTTAGCCCATTATGAATAAAATCTAAGAAGTCCAACATAGCTGATTCAGTACTCATACCTTTGCGAAACCCGTGCTGATGAACGCTTAGTGTTTGACACTGATCAAGGAAAATGGTTACTCTATTTTTAACAGCTTTCTCCAGAACTTTATGAATGGCTGGCTGTAGTGCAATGGGTCTATAGTTACCTGTAATACAATGGTCACCACTTTTGAAAACAGGAAGAACAGTAGCGTACATAAGCCACACAGGCACCACTCCCTGCTCAATAGAAAGATTAAAAACATGAGCAAGAATAGGGCTGATAACTCTAGAAATAGCTTTCAAAATGATATTGCCAATACCTTCACTATCGAACGGCTCTTTCGGCTCCAACGAATTAATAATATCTGCAATCTCACCATTAGAAACCGGAGTCAAAAAGAATGTTTCCGAACAGTAATCATACGGAAGGTCATAATTTATTGTTGTGATATTCGAGAACAATTTTGTTCTAAGCTTATCAGCAACGCTAGTAAAATAACAGTTTAATGCATTGGAAATATCTACTTCATTAGTAAGAGCAGCGTGCCGCTATCAGATGAAATATTTCCAATAGAAGATGCTTTAGGCTTTTTTGTTAAAATTTAATTTACAAGGCTCCAATTTTTTTTAACGTCACCTCCATTAATTGAGAAACGATTCATGTAATACCGTTCTTTCTCACACTTCACAACAACATTAATTTGTTTACAAATACAATCATATATTTCACGCAGACACGTATCATTTGGATGTTTTTATAGTTTTTTCCGAAATTGGTTTCTTTTTTTGATTCGACCGGCTAGATTAAGTGAGATCCATGGCTGTAAAAGCCTGATATTTTTGACCCGAGAATAAAAATAACACTGCTTCAAAATTTTCGTAAATGCTATAAAATTTATCAAGAGCTAGAGACATATCAACTAGATTCAGAACAGGAGTCCAGTCAGCCTGCTCGACGAGTTCATTTAACAATACCATATTAACTATTTTTTTCTGACCACAATAAAAATTAGTACGGGATGTCAAAACTAAGATCAATGCAAGTGGATGATGATGCTGCCACTCGAGTAGGTACATTAATCAACGGTTCAAGACGAAAAGAAGACATAGGAAACATACATATAATCTTCGCAATGTGTAATCTATAAATACATAAAATTACAAAAATTTCATCAGACATGTTCCAATCTACCCTTACAATATCAGCCGAAGATAAATTAAATGCAAACAGTGAACAGCATAAATGGGATTCATAATAAACATTCACACCACCAGCTTTGTATACGTCATTACAGGCACCAAACAGCGTGTACCCATTAATATTATATAGAGGTAATTCATCGGTATTGACCCAAATTTCACTCAAAACAATGAATGATGGTTTCTTGTTATATGCATTGAAATTGGCTATTAAGGCTACGAATGTTCTGATGAACGATCAAAAAATCAGTATTACAAAAGATAACTGATTAGTATTAGGATTAACAATATTACACTCGTACTGATGAGTACGCAACTGTACAAAAAACTATACAAATCAAAATTACTTAGAAAAATATACAATAATACACTAATAAGAATTATAAGATTGATAATAAACTGAAATAATTTAAATTAAATAAAATCCAAAATAAAATGAATAAGCATAAAACTAAGATCAAGTAGACCCAAAATATGGAAGTGTAATATGACCACTAGAATGCCAAAGTAACATTGGGTGGTTGTAATACAAACAATAGACAAAGCTGGAACAAAATGATTCATATCACAGGAATACTGCTTTAATTGCAAGTGATAATTGCTATACAGATCCCACAATAATATTTTAATCAACTGCAGTATTCTCCAATGGATGATGGGTGCGGTTGAGCCGAAAAATATCATTGAATGAACGTACACGCAGAACATCAGATCCCGAAGATTTTCGTAGTAATATATTCCCGGATTTACACCATAAATACTTAAAATTATATTTAGATTTTATAATCTTAGCTTCACAGTACAAATTCGATTGAAATGGTGTTAAGTAGTGCATTATGTAAATACGTTATTCTGGATGATTTTGCGGCAAAATTACATCCAAATCCTTCGTGGACAGAGCTTTCTTTCTGAGCATATGTTCTAAAATCCTTTTTTTTAAATCAACTGAGCTTAACTTGACATTAAAAAATCTCTTAAAAATGGCTTTAATGGGTTGTCATTTCTAGAAACATTTATGTCCTTGTGGATCGGGTCAACTGATACTAGATCCTCAGCTTGAATTTAAATGAATTTGGAATTTCATATTTGAAATTTGGAATTTTAAATTTTAAATTTGGAATTTGAAATTTGGAATTGGAAATTTGGAATTTGAGATTTGGAATTTGAAATTTGGAAATTGAAATTTAAAATTTCAAATTTGGAATTTCAAATTCAAATTTCAAATTTGGAATTTGAAATTTGGAATTGGAAATTTATAATTTGAGATTTGGAATAAATTATGGATTTTGGAATTTGGGATTTGGAATTTGAAATTTGGAATGTGGGGTTTGAAAATTGAAATTTGAAATTTAGAATTTGGAATTTGATATTTGAAATTTGGAATTTAAAATTTAAAATTTGGAATTTGGAATTGGAAATTTGGAAATTGAGATTTGAAATTTAGAATTTGAAATTTGAAATTTGAAATTTGGGATTTGGAATTTGGAATTTGAAGTTTGGAATTTGAAATTTTAATTAAAAAGTTAAAATTTAAGATTTTTGGGAATTTGGAATTTGAAATTTGGAATTTGAAATTTGGAATTCGACTTTTGGAATTTGAAATTGGAATTTGAAATTTAAAATTTGGAATTTGAAGTTTGGAATTTGAAATTTTAATTAAAAAGTTAAAATTTAAGAATTTTAATTTGAAATTTAAGATTTGAGATTTAACATTTTGAATTGGGAATTGGGAATTGGGAATTTGGAATTTGAAATTTGGAATTTGGAATTTGAAATTTGAAATTTGGAATTCATCTTTTGGAATTTGAAATATGGAATTTAAAATTTAAAATTTGAAATTTTGAATTTGAAATTTTGAATTGGAAATTTACAATTTGAGATTTGGAATAAATTTGGGATTTTGGAATTTGGGATTTGGAATTTGAAATTTGGAATTTGGAATTTGAAAATTGAAATTTGAAATTTGAAATTTGAAATTTGAAATTTGAAATTTGAAATTTGAAATTTAGAATTTGGAATTTGATATTTGAAATTTGGAATTTAAAATTTGGAATTTGAAGTTTGGAATTTGAAATTTTAATTAAAAAGTTAAAATTTAAGAATTTTAATTTGAAATTTAAGATTTGAGATTTAACATTTTGAATTGGGAATTTGGAATTTGAAATTTGGAATTTGGAATTTGGAATTTGAAATTTGGAATTCGACTTTTGGAATTTGGAATTGGAAATTTGGAATTTGAGATTTGAAGGTTATATTTTGAAATTTGGGATTTAGAATTTGAAATTTGAAATTTGGGATTTGGAATTTGGAATTTTAATTAAAAAGTTAAAATTTAAGATTTTTAATTTGAAATTTAAGATTTGAGGTTTAACATTTTGAATTGGGAATTTGGAATTTGAAATTTGGAATTCGACTTTTGGAATTTGAAATTTGAAATTTAAAATTTGGAATTTGAAATTTGGAATTGGAAATTTATAATTTGAGATTTGGAATAAATTTTGGATTTTGAAATTTGGGATTTGGAATTTGAAATTTGGAATGTGGGATTTGAAAATTGAAATTTGAAATTTGAAATTTGAAATTTAGAATTTGGAATTTGATATTTGAAATTTGGAATTTAAAATTTAAAATTTGGAATTTGGAATTGGGAATTTGGAATTTGAGATTTGAAATTTAGAATTTGAAATTTAGGATTTAGGATTTAGAATTTGGAATTTGAAATTTGAAATTTGAAATTTGGGATTTGGAATTTGGAATTTGAAGTTTGGAATTTGAAATTTTAATTAAAAAGTTAAAATTTAAGAATTTTAATTTGAAATTTAAGATTTGAGATTTAACATTTTGAATTGGGAATTTGAAATTTGAAATTTGGAATTTTAAATTTGGAATTCGACTTTTGGAATTTGAAATATGGAATTTGAAATTTAAAATTTGAAATTTTGAATTTGAAATTTTGAATTGGAAATTTACAATTTGAGATTTGGAATAAATTTTGGATTTTGGAATTTGGGATTTGGAATTTGAAATTTGGAATGTGGAATTTGAAAATTGAAATTTGGAATTTAAAATTTAAAATTTGGAATTTGGAATTGGAAATTTGGAATTTGAGATTTGAAATTTAGAATTTGAAATTTGGGATTTAGGATTTAGAATTTGGAATTTGAAATTTGAAATTTGGGATTTGGAATTTGAAGTTTGAAATTTGAAATTTTAATTAAAAATTTAAAATTTAAAATTTTTAATTTGAAATTTAAGATTTAACATTTTGAATTGGAAATTTGGAATTTGAAATTTGGAATTGGGTTTTTGGAATTTGAAATTTGGAATTTGAAATTTAAAATTTGAAATTTTTAATTTGAAATTTGGAATTGAAAATTTAGAATTTGAGATTTGGAATAAATTTTGGATTTTGGAATTTGGGATTTGGAATTTGAAATTTGAAATTTAGAATTGGGAATATGATATTTGAAATTTGAAATTAAAAATTTGGAATTGGAAATTGGGAATTTGAGATTTGGAGTTTGGAGTTTGAAATTTGGAATTTGAGATTTAAAATTTAGAATTTATTAGCAGATGATATTAAGGTCGCATCGGCGTTTCCTCTAATTTTCTGACGTATGTATTGCATTATTGCTCTATCCGTCGAATTGTTGCAGTTCCTTAACGCAATTTGGTAATTTACTTATATCTGTTCGGTTTGTGGGGTTACAAATTTCGTTGTGTTTTTCATTGCTGCTGGAACTATAAGTCTCCTTAGTATCTCGATCCTCGTTTTCTCATTATCCTCGTCATCATTATATCATGCAAAGAATATTTTACCACAAATGGCCTTCCTTAAGCACTCTAAATTATTCAAAGTAATTATACCGTTCTAGACCAGCACTTGGTAAATAGCACTAATTTAGTTAGATTTTGTTGCACGAATAAACGTACGTTTTGACAACTTCAATAATACGTCATAGCATCAAAATGATATATGACCAATTACGGTTTCCACCTCTTCCACTTTTGTCAGTTCAATTTCAAACTTTTAAATCACAACCCCTTTAATACACAAGCTATACCTCATTGATCAAGAAGATACCTTTTGCTAAATATAAACATGTTGGATAAAGCTAAACATTTTTGCTGATGACCTGTTAAGCTAGATCTGTTAAATTATTTTAATATAGCGTAAAGTAGTTCGAAATATCGTTTGAGTTTGTAAATTTTATTTTGTTTTTAATTTATAAGAATTTGATGGAATTTATCAAATTTTACCAAAATTATTCTATTTTGACCTAAAATGTGTTTAAATTAAATTCTATTGAATCAATTTCTAGTTATCTGAATAACCCTGAGAATATATTTGAATTTGGATGAAATGGCTGTGTTTAACATGTATTTGAATTTACCATTTACACCCCTGTTTATAGCTTAAACAAATAATAAAATCAAAAATCGTTTGATTTAATATATTTTGTCTTGAAAACAGTCAATCCAAACCACAAAAAATAAAAAATAAAAAACAAATCAGATTGGAGATATAAGGTTTCAAGATGTTTATATGTATGTAAGTGAATACAATTTAACTGGCGCCAATATGTATAGTATGTACTAATTTAATGAGTCAGTCTGAAGACCAACTGCCATACAGATTTTTTTAAGGTTTTACTATTATTACTATCAAATTTTCTAAGTTTATGATTAATAAAATATAAGCTCCATAAAAACAAAATAATTTTCCAACAATTTTTAGATAGTCTACCATAAAATAACATTATGAACCAGAACAAAAATCTAAAGTAATTTAAAAATAATAAATTCTTTTATCTTAATTAAAATTTAAATTATTTTTTTTTTGTTTTAATTTGTACAAGAGTAGCAAAATTAACAAATTAATGGCTTAGATATCGTTATTAGATGAAAAGATGTTGTTTAAGATATATAGTGTACATACTTATATACACAATACAAATTTGTTATTTTATCGTTTTTAATTTTTATTTAAAATAAAAAAAATTCAACAACAACAACAAGAAAAGTAATAAAAATCTACATAATAAAGTTATTAATGTTTACAAAGTATGACAACGTTTTTGTTGTTGTTAAGTTTCTAAATTTGTTAAACATTAAATTGAAAACAATGAAATTTATTATTCATTAAAAACAAGAAACTTATTTACAAAAAAAAATTTAATTTATGCTAATAACATTAAGCTTAAAAATCAAAAGCTTCTGTTTTTTGTTTAAAAAACGTTTTTTTTTTTTTGTATTTTTTTTATCAATTAATTTTTTGTATTTACAGAATTTACATAGAAATTACATTTTTAGTAGTGAGCGAGCGCAACAGCTGAAAACGAGCTGGTTTTAATTAAATTCGCATAATGAAAAAAAAAACTTTGTTTTTTCTTGAAAATTGATAATAATTAGCAAAGTGTTTATTATGCAAGATAATTCCATCGATAAACGATTTGTTTAGTTTTTTGTAGTTTGAAAATAGAAAAAAAATCGGATTTATGGGGAACACGGCTTATCGTATATAACCTTGAAGAATGAACGTGTTTTTGAGTTGTTTACTTTTAGGTTCTTTTAATAATTTTGCATTGGTATATGTAAATACCCGAAATTAGATCAATGGATTTTTCCAAATAAAATACTTTGACTGTTACTTCATCTTTAACACTTTATAGTATTTCAATTGATTATACTTATATTTATGCTAATAAAAGATAATGTATTAAAACGTCCCGATAGAAATGATTCATTTGATGGAGTCAAAATTATGGCCTCGCAGCAAATAGGTTAGATTTTGAGAATGACTTGTTTGGACTACTGATCTGTACCCGCATATACCACTTTATTCCCTTTTAACCTAGACGCCATTTGTAAAATTGTTCAGAAATCGAATTTTAAACGTTCAGCTAAAATACGGTCCCCTTTTCAAGATAATTTTAAATTGTTCTTTAATTTTATAAAAAGCCTTGCCATTACTTTCCATGTTCCGTGATAAAAACTTCACTAGCCCTAAAACTGAAGCAAGGAAAATTTTTTGAAGCAAAAATGCCCTAAATGGATATAGGACCATTCCCATATATTTATGTTAAACTTATTTTTTTTTTTAAATTTCAATAATAATAAAGCGCGTCATATAGGACCAAAGGGCTAACCAGCGAGTCTGTAAGAAACGTTACAGAATTTAACGAAACCATTTTCTAACGGCAAATTTGATAGATCGGCTAGCGAATCTTTAACGTTATCCATTGTTTTCAAAAATTTAAAACAGAATATATTTTCCCTTGTTCTCGAAAATAAAATAAAATTTAATTTGAATTTTGGTTTAACATTATCAATTGAAAGCCTAAATAAAGTGTACTTATAGGTTAAAACATGAATCGTGAGTTTGAGGAATTACAAGAACTCTATATCTTGCTAGGGGGACTAAATTGTTTGACCGAACTAAACAAAAAAGAACCCAACAAAAGATCTTGTGCGGTTCGGCAAATTAATCGAACCAGGAACCATCATGGATATTTTAAGGTGCAGAAATATAATATTGTTTGAAGTTGAACGTATCTTACAAACTCGTTTTATTTTTAGGTAACATTTCTTGAAATAAAACTATTCGATATGCTCTTAAATTTATTGCAAAACCAAATGGCTGAAAGCACCAGGAATTTATTAAGCAATGAATTTCGCCTTGCGTTAACCTTGTTGTAAGTTTCGGTTGTGTGACCATTTCGAGATGGTTTAAAATCAATCCTTTATTTACAGATACCTCTCACAAGGAAGCTCCTTTCAATTACTATCGTGGAGTTTTAAAGTGGGGAAAGAGACTGCTAGACTTATAATTTACGACACCTGCGACGCAATCTGGAATGTTCTGGGGCTCCTGTATGTGACGGAGCCTAATTTAAAGGACGTAAAGCAAATTGCAACAGAGTTTTTCGACACGTGGGATCTGCTGAATTGTGTAGGTGCCATTGACGGCAAACACATCGCCTTGCAATGTCCCCCTGGGTCCGGGAGCCAGTTTCTTAACTATAAAAAATTTTATAGCATCGTACTGATGGCAGCATGCGATGCAAGATATGTTTTTACCCATGTAGATGTTGGCGCATATGGGTCCCAGAGCGACGGAGGTAATGTTGTTTTTTATCAAATATTTACATAGGCTAATGTCGTATTCTATGGTAAATGCACTTACCTTTTTTATGGAAGGTAAACGAAATAAAAAAAGGTAAATATTTCACGTTTCCATTCATTCTTTACTAAGAATTGAGCGAGCATAAAATAGAAAAAAATTCGGAATTTAACAAAAAATGAACACTAAAAATCAGCATTTACCGAAGTAAATGATTTATGTACTTGAGAGTTCGACCGCAGCCTTGTTCTTAATTATTTCAATTTTTTATAGGAATATTTAACATAAGCAGCTTTGGAAAGCGATTGTGTAGTGGTAATCTTCAGCTTCCAGAGCCATCACCTCTACCAGGCACAACGAATGTTATACCACATTATTTTATAGGGGATGCGGCGTTCACTTTAACAAAAAATCTAATGAAACCGTATCCAGGTGTAGGCCTTATAAAAACCAAGGAAATTTTTAATAAAAGATTATTTCGTGCCAGGCGAATGATAGAAAATACGTTCGGTATTCTGGTTTCTCGGTGGCGCATATTACTGACCACATTAAATATGCAGCCTGGCAATGCAGAAAAAATAGTACTGGCATGCGTATCACTACATAACTATTTAAGGCTCAATAAAGAGATTACAAATCTATATGCGCCATCTCAATTGGCCGATTGGGAAGACAGCGCACACCAATTACATGAAGGATCTTGACGACAAGAAATAAATAGGTGCCTTCCTTCTATACAAGCCTCACGCAACTTACATGTTCTAGGAGGATCCACAGCTTGTGAGAATGAGAGAAATTTTATGTTATTTTGTTAACAATGAGGGGAAATTAGATTGGATGTAATAAAAAAATTTCGAAAATGAATCTTAGGCAATAATAAACTATTACCTATGTTATGTATTTTATATTATTTATATATTAATTAATCAAGAAAATTCGAGAAACCCACAAAAATATTTTAATTGGAATAAAAACCGCCTCTAGAATGTTACGTCTGGAGATGTATTTTATCGATGTAACTTGTCAATAGCTATCGCAGGAAAAAAATTCAGTTCAACTTTCCCGTGGAAATGTCAGCCTCTAGAGTGTTATGTCTGGAGATATATTTCATTGATGTGACTTGTCAATAGCTATCGCAGGGAAAAAATTCAGTTCAAGTTTCCCGTCAGAAATCGCGGAAAATTGGAAAAACGTTCCAGCCGAAAGTAAAAAATAAATGTCGGGCGAAGTCACATCAATGAAATACATCTCCAGACATAACACTCTAGAGGCTGATTTTATATAAATTTTGTGAATTCTTCTGATTTTCAAATGTTTTCCGCGATGAGATTAAACGAAGTTTTCCACGTAAGACTATTTACAAAATTGTTTATTACAAGCGTATCCTATTTACTTTCAGCTGATAACCACAAACATTTTTATTTTCGGTTGGAATGTTAATAAGGTAATCTGCATTATCGACTTTTTACTTTCGGTTGGAAACTTTCGGCTAACTTTAACAGGGTCCTCCGGCGACATATTTAATGAAGTGTTGAAATCGTGACTTTTATTAATTGTTTCATAAAATTACTAAACAGCACCAATAAGAGTCAATTCAGCGGCATTGAATGATGAATATGATTTATGATACATTGGGTGTTTTCTTTTATTCATTCTGGATATTCCGGACATTCCGAAAGTGACGTAAATCGTTCTTTTATTCATTCCATTCCTTCTATTCTTTTTTTAGTCCATTCTTTTATTTATTCGGAATATTCAGAATGCATTCTTTTCGTACTACATCGAAAGGTGGAATAAAAAGAATATTCCGTTTGACGTTTTGTAATTATGTGTGATGCTTACAATTTAAATGATTAAATTGAATTAAATCGTAGATATTATGGAAAATGAAATTATTAATTATTTTAGTTTTATTACATGAAAATAGTTTTAAATAGAGCTTGGCGGATACAAAAAATCCCAGTTTTTTTTTACAATTAAAATTAATATTGCATTGTGTGTTTTCACGTACAAATAATTTGCAACTTTAATTAATTATAATAAAATTATTTATTTAATAAATTTAACTTGTTTCCTAATTTTCAAAATAAAAAAAATTCATGCTATCGAAAATGTATTCCATTTATTCCAATCCGTTCTTTTATTACATTACGTACGGAATATTCCGAGGTCACGTGATCAATATTCTATTCCTTCTGTTCTTTCTATGGAATGAATAAAAGAAAACACCCATTGAAACATACCCAAATATAACAAAATTTTTAAACATTTTTCGGACATTAGAGAGTAAAAAAACAAATACCAAACGTTATTTTGAAAATTTAGTTAAAAAAAGCTACATATAACTGACCATGCGAGAAAACTGGCTGTGGTAAATAAATACCGACTTTATCAAACGATTGACCTTAGGCTTTATTGATTATTATTCGCGAATGCGAATGAAATAAGCGTAATTCTCGGTATAAAAGACGGCTTTGACTTTCGTGTCAGTCAGTCTAGTTTATTTTTTCTTAAAAATATTTATTTTGTAAATCTTTAAAATTATATTGGTTTTTGGATAAAATGCTAAAACCTCCAACCTTGGGCATTGCTGTTGCCATCGCTGATGTCTATGGTTCATAAGGTCGATTGTGTACCATAAAATATCCTTGAGGTTAACGTATATTACATGAGAATCAGGAGAGTTGGGCTTTTGATGTTTCATCCAAGCGGCAAAGAACTGGAGTTGAGCAGCTGTGCTGTAATCATGGAGTCAGTTTTTTTTTATATTAATATTTGTCAGCCACCTTTTGTACACTTTATTATGAATGAGCGTTTGCTCAAAATAAAATGTGCAAAAGTTAATATATGTAATTTTATGTAAATATGTAAATAAATAATGTTCCTTTTGCTGTACCAGTTAAAATCTCAACGAAGATTACATTTTCTTTCATATCTATCCCTTTCTAGTATTTAAATTTCGTAATAACATGGCTATATCTGGTACTTTTAAAGTAAGTATATGTGGGGGCATTCCGGATGGTGTTAATTGATGTAAATATTCTACCGGAAATAATTGTATCGATTCATGATTAGTAGAATCTACATTTATAGAGTCTATACTGTTGTATGTTCTCACATCGCCTTTCAGTATATTTAAAATATCTTTATTCATTTTTAACGATATAGATGGATATCATCCGGGGTAAATTTAGACCCAAATATTTGTGTAACCAAATTTTCTTTAATGCAGCGGGAATAATCAATTTCAATTATATTTTCTCCTAAAAAGAATGCTGTTCTAATTTTACCTTCACCAACGTCTAGCAACCAATTTGAAAAATCGTTGTCGTTACGAACTCTCATATTTGTTTTAAGACGACATATTTTAAATTTAGTCCATAATTCGCAAGTTTTGAGGCATGCATGCATATATGCTATATCAGATCGAGTCCCATGCCGAATTACTGGTAGGGTTTGACGAAAATCATCACCCATAACAAATATTTTGCCCCCCATTAGATAGCATAATATCTCTTAGTAATTTATCAATCGCTAAAAACGTTTTTTTATGACACATTGAGCATTCATCTAATAAGATTAGTTTTGCATGTACTCGTATATTATGAGTTTTATTATTCGAAATCAAAGTTCTAAGCACACTTTTAATAGATATCTCAATTAGGTTTTCCATTTACTTAAAGCGCCATGTACATACTTATTGACTAAATTCAGCTCGTAAACTGTACATAATTCAATGAGGTTCAGTCTTATCAGAAATATTTTAAATTATATAAGCATAAACAACATTAGAACTACCAACCCGTCAAAATGACGGATTGTACATCTAATGGGTTAAATTTCTACTATTATTATGTAAGTATTGTTTTGGAAATTTATGATGACTTTTACTATGACAACAAAATAATTATATTTAAGGTCATCATACATTTCCAAAAAATTCATACATAATAGTAATACAAATTTAATCCAGATGTACAATCCGTCATTTTGAGGAGTTGGTAAAAATATAAATATAATAAATATAAAAAGAAAATATTAATCAAAATTCGATTATTTTAGTAAATATTGTGTCCCTAAACTGGAAATATATATAATCATCTGAACCCGTGCTTCGTCTTTCACGTGTTCGGGCAAATCTCTGTATAAGAAAATTATTGTTTTACAAAATTGCTCGTCAACGTCCGTGTTCGAAATTTTATTTTGCCTTGGTGCCTTATGTCTGTCCTTAAAATCTGCCAAAATTGCATTGAAAGTTTCAATTGTTTCACCATAATGATCTGGTTTTTGGCGCTTGCTGAGGGGCGACTCTAAAACTGGGTCTTCAATATCATCTGCATATTCATTTTGAGTTTCAAAATGATTTGATTTCGTTCTAAAAATGAATCTGTGGTTTATAAAAAGATCATTTTACATAACATATAATAATAAAACATACTTTCTGGGTTGAATAAAATTTTTAAAGCCTGCATACTTCCAATATACGGCCACTCATCCTCTAAAGAATTACAGCTGCCACTTGGTAAATCTCTCTTTTTAATTTCTTTATTAATTTTTTCACGCAGCAGATTCCATTTCTTTTTACAACTGCACGGAAAAAAATAAACTGGTCCTCAGCTAAGAAAACAGACTTTTAATTCAAGAAATGTACTTTTTCTTGATTTAAAAGCTAATTTTCTTATTTCTTTCGAATTTTTCTTCATTGCAAGAAACACAATTCTTACATGAAGAAAAACTCGATAGAAATAAGAAAATTAGGTTTTAAATCAAGAAAAAGGACATTTTCTTGAATTAAAAGTCCGTTTTCTTAGCTGAGGACCAGTTTATTTTTTTCCGTGTGTCTTCTATGAAATAAGCAAAAAAATTATAAGTTAACATAGCCTCAATTCACATAATATGTATGTATATTTAAATTTCAACTTACTGGACATGCTGGTGATTTGCGATATTGCCTCCAAAGCCTTATCTTTCAAAATGATATTTTTATAATTCGGGTCCTGTTTGTCATAAAGACACTTATGATCCTCAACGGCACTTATTAATATTCCGTTATCCATATTTAAATTGTGTGTATAATTAATGTACCCCTTATAAATTTGAGGTTATATGTGTTGTGCACACAATGATTATGAATATATTATTTATTTAACACTTTTTCAACAAAACTACGGGCATATAACAAAATTAATAAAAATATTTTAATTATTGAAAATAAAAAATAAACAAATCAATATTTATTTTAAATTTTATTTTGATTTATGATATGGATATGTACGATGTATAGCGTTCGTTGTCGATTTTTATTTTGAATTTGACGTTTCCATCATTTTGAGCGAAAATTTTCGCTTTGTTAAGTTGGGATAAAGTGACAGTTCAATTTAACGAAACTGAACGAAAAGCTCTTAAAGATTCGCTGGCCAGTAACATTGAAAGTATATATATCGTAGTGTTACCTTAAAGTTCTTACAGACTCGCTGGTTACCCCTCAAAGATAAAAGGAAAGGAGGACAAAAAAAACTATGAAAAATTTATTCAAAAATTTATTGTGTACAAAAAAATTATCTAGTTAAAATTGTATGTTTTTTGTACATAAATAATTAACTTTACCAATATTTAATAAAATACAAATATTTCGGTCAATATTTAAATAATTTGATTTCCGCGAAATTTAAATTATTTAGGTCGATGGTGCAGTATTTTTAAAATTATTCTGTATAATTCCTGATCCTCGTGTGGCATGTAGTCAAACAAGAATAGATTTTGATAAAAATTTGTAGATGCACAGTAATGCATTGTTGGCATTGCAATCTTAAATAAAGTTCATTTAAATTAAATTTATTCTCGATTTAATTACAAATTAATAAAAAATTGGCCAAATTCTATTAGTGCTATTATATTATTCTATTATATTATATATTATATTTCTATTAAAAAAAAAATGATTGGAAATGTAATTCTTGTAATGATAGCATGCAATCTCGGAGCATAATCTCAATTTCACAAGGTGGTACACAGTCAACTATCGGTACAAGTATAAATCAACGTCAACTGGATTCTGGTTCTAGTTTACTATACATCCTATCCTGCACAAGAGATTTATATGTTCTTATAAGGAGTATGCAGCAGACAATAACCGATTTAGTATCAACCGTAAAAGACCTTAGAAATGAAAATAACATTTTGAAGAGTGATGTTGAACTTCTCAAGTTCAGGTTATTTAAATCTGGACAAAGTAAAATACAAAATAACTTCATAGTTACTGGTTTTCCTGTTATTGTATCTGGTCAGAATCTCAAATTGAAAATAGTTCAGATGCTTAAATTGATAGATAAGAAATTTAATTAGAGTTATGTTATAAGTGATGCGATGGTGTTCTGAACCGAAACCCGGTATAACCTACAAATATGGAATTTCCGTTGATGTAATTTTAAAAGATTAAAAGACCTACTAAACTAGCAGTAATTTATTTAAAAAAAACAAAAACAAAAAAAATATCTTAAATGAACTGGAAGTTGAAGATGGTTCATCATGAACTGGAAGTTGAAGATGGTGATGGCAACACGTCTAAGTTTTTGTTTTTGAGTCTTCTCGAAATTTATTAAGTTAATCACGGTGGAACTGGCTCCGATCATTAAGCATCTTATTAATGAATCTCTTAAGTCGGGGTTTTCCCTGGCGAACTTAAAATAGCTCAAGTTATTTCCTATTTATAAAAAAGAATTGGCTAAGAGTGTACCCGGTAATTAAAGAACTATCTCTGTCCTCTCGGGTATCTAAAAATCTTTC